>JALQBC010000087.1:0-53257 GCA_023375675.1 Cytospora piceicola | reverse complement strand
GCTTCTTATAATAGCGGTTATAATAGTAATAAGCTTTAATTAATTATAGTTATTATAATAATATATTATACTATATTAATAAAAAGCAGGGCTATAAAAAAGGCTAGGGTTAGGGCTATAACGGGAGGGGTAGGAGGCGAATCCGCAGGGTTTACCTTAGAGTTTCCAATATCTACCTCCTCTAATAAGATAAAAAATAAATAAAAATAGGGTTTAATAGCCCTTTTCGCAAGGATTCCGATTTCGGTTAAATTATTTAATTCGGAGCTAAACCCGGTGTGGAAGGCCGGTTCTAAAACCAGGCCCCCGGGCTAGCCTATTAAGCGCCGCGCTGCCGCCCTACATGCAGGGGTTTAGTAGAATAGGGTCCTATTCTACCAGACAATAACTGTTAGGTATATATAATATTTAAATAAATATAAAGATACTAATTCTTTAAAAGCTTTAGCTACTTACCTATTATATTTTAATATAGATTAATATTTATAAAGCTTATTAAATTAATTCTAACGTGTTTAAATAGTAGAAAGGTATTAAAATTTAAGTTTAAAAAAATCTAATAAATAAGTTTATATTTAAGTTAAATATTAAACTTAGATTAATATAAGTATACTTACTTTAAACTTTAAAAGTATACTTACTTTAAACTTTTACTTAATATACTTAAAGCCTTTTTTACTATATTTTAACGTAGATTAGTATTTATAAAGTTTATTAGATTAATTTTAGCGTATTTAAGTAGCAAGAAAGTATTAAAATTTAAGTTTAAAAAATTATAATAAATAAGTTTATATTTAGGTTAAATATTTAACTTAAATTAATATAAGTATACTTACTCTTAACTTTAAAAGTATACTTTCTTTAAACTTTTATTTAATATACTTAAGGCCTTTCTTATTATATTCTAATGTAAATTAGCATTTATAAAGCTTATTAAATTAATTTTAACGTGTTTAAATAGTAGGAAGGTATTAAAATTTAGGTTTAAAAAAATCTAACAGATAAGTTTATATTTAAGTTAAATATTTAACTTAAATTAATATAAGTATACTTACTTTAAACTTTAAAAGTATACTTACCTTAAACTTTTACCTAATATACTTAAAGCCTCTTTTACTATATTATAATATAAATTAATATTTATAAAGCTTATTAAATTAATTTTAATACGTTAAAGTAGTAGGAAGGTATTAAAGTTTAAGTTTAAAAACATTTAATAAATAAGTCTATATTTAAGTTATATATTTAACCGAGATAATTTAACTAAAAATTCTTTAATCTTAACCTTTTCTTACTAGTAATAATAAAAAGTAAGGCTATAAAAAAGGCTAGAGTTAAAGCTATAATAAAGGAAGGTAAGCGGCGAATCTGTAAGGTTTACTTTAAAGTCTTAAATATCTACTCCTTTTAATAAGATAAAAAATAAATAAAAATAAGGTTTTATAGCCCTTTTCGTAAAGATTCCGATTTGGGTTAAATTATTAAATTCGAAGTTAAACTCGGTGTAGAAGGCCGGTTTTAAAACTAAGCCTCCGGACTAGCTAATTAGCACCTAGCCTCTAGCCCTACCTATAAAAAAGAACTAAAACAAGACCTTATTCTAGTTAATAATAACTATTAGGTATAATAACTATAATAGAATATTTACTATAATAATAATAATATTTATTATATTAAGTTAAATATTAAAAAACTACTAATAAGGTTTTATTTATTTTATTTTTAACTTTATAAAAATATAAAGTTTAGTTTATTATATTAATAATAAAAAGTATAAAAGCTATAATAGTATATTTACTATAATAATAGTAATATCTATTTTATTAAATTAAATATTATAATATTAAAGATAAAGGTTTATTTTTTTTAATTTTAACTTTATAAAAATATTTAAAAGTGTTTAAGCTATATAATAAATTAAAGGTATTTAATATATAATAGAACTATAAATATAATAAGGTTAGTATTTATTTTATTAAATTAAATATAAGAATAATAAAAATAAGGTTTTAAAGTATTTAATTTTTATTATTATAATTTATTTTATTTATTTAATATTATTAAGAAATAACTATAAAATAGTTACTTTTATAATAAACTTACTATAGTTATATTTATAATAAGCTTCTTATTATAACAGTTATTATAATAATAAGCTTTAATTAATTATAGTTATTATATTAATATATCAGACTATATTAATAAAAAGTAAGGCTGTAAAAAAGGCTAGGGTTAAGGCTATAACGAGAGAGGTAAAGCGTAAATCTGTAAGGTTTACCTTAAAGTCTCGAATATTTACCTCCTTTAATAAGTTTAAAAAAATAATAATAGGGTTTTATAGCCCTTTTCGTAAAGATTCCGATTTAGGTTAAAGTATTAAATCTAATGTAAAACTTAGCGTAAAACACCGGTTTTAAAACTAAGCCTTTAAGCTAGCCTATTAAGCGCTACTTTACCGCTTTACCTATAAAGGTTTAATAGAATAAAACTTTATTCTACTAGATAATTACTATTAGTAAGTAAATATATAAGTAGGTAGGTAAGTAAGTAAGTAAGTTAGCTAGTAAGTTAGCTAATAAGTAAATTAGCTAGTAAGTAAGTTAGCTAATAAGTAAACTAATAAGTAAGTAAATTAGCTAGTAAGTAAGTAAGAAAGTAAGTAAAAAAGTAAGTAAAGAAGTAAGTATATAAGTAAGTAAATAACTAAGTAAGTAAATATATAAGTAAGTAAGTAAGTAAGTAAGTTAGCTAGTAGGTTAGCTAGTAAGTTAGCTAATAAGTTAGCTAATAAGTTAGCTATTAAGTAAGTAAATATATAGGTATATAAGTAAAGCTGTAGGTAAGTAAGTAAAGAAGTAAGCTAGTTAGTTAATTATAAAGTAAATAAGTAGGTAGGTAAGTAAGTAAGTAAGTAAGTAAGTAGGTAAGTAAGTAAGTAGGTAAGTAAGTAGGTAAGTAAGTAAGTAAATATATAAATTAGCTAATAAATTAGTTAGTTATAAAGTAAATAAATATTTCGCCGCTTAAGGCTACAGAAGAGACGATAAACTAACGCTCGAAGGGCGTTACTTTATCGGATTTAAAGCAGCTTAAGCAGCGTATTTAGTTATTAAGTTTCCGATCCTTCTTAACAGAAGGCCTTCTCGGCAGGCGGTCCTACCGCCGTTCCCTAGTATTCTACTAATAATATTAACCTTACCGGTTACTGTAAGTACTTTTATAAAGGTTATACCGTAATTATTATAAACCTCTTCTTATTAACCTTTCGACTGAAGAAGTCCTTACTCTGAAGCAGTTGCAACAATCTGTTTCGTAATCCCAATATAAGGGCCCGAACCCGCAATTCTTACAGTACCAGACGTGTTTCATGTCTCTCTGCATGCTCTCTGAGCCTTTAAGTCTGCCAGAGTCGCCAGTAACTGAGGCGGGTATCTCCTCACGTATCTGCCGGTATGTCTTCTCAGCCTCCTGGTCCTTTCCCTGACTTTCGAGCATATTTGCGACGTTATTTAAGCTGTCGACTTTCTCCCTTAGCTCCAGTGCCTCTTGGTGTATCTGCTGGGCATCATCGTCCTTCCCCTGGCTTCTGAGCACTTCTGCGGGGTTGGTTATGCTGCTGGATATATCGAGCGGCTTTAGAGATAATTCAATCGTCTCTTTGTTTGTCGCCATCTCAATTGGCAGTCCAGCCCCATCCTCGAGACTGACATCATCAATCTCGTTTAGGCCCTCATCGGAACCATTACCGAAGCCACCATCCCTAGAGTCTTCTTCAACAATACCATAAGCCTTGTCTGAATCAGCATCCGATTCCCCCTCACTAACGTCGTTCACAGATCTCGGGAATGAGAAACGTGCCAATTTCTCCAGATGTAGCGCTAGATGACCCTCCATAGCCCGAGCATTATTAGGCGTTGCCATGCAAATAGGACAAGCCCGGTCCGCGACATCTGAGACAGACTCACTCGCCTGAATAACGCGGCCCATAGATAACTCATCGCTGTTCGACTCGGCGTGCTCTCTCCGCAGATGGTGTTGATACGCCTCAAGTTCTTGAAAGACCTTGTCAGAGTGCTCCAGACATCGCCAGATTCTGCGGTGAGCTGAGTTCTCATGCTGTACCCAGTCCTGACGCGTATCGTAGAGCTGCGTCGGGTTCCGACATTTCTCGTATGTGCAGATATACGGCCGCAAATCGTGAATTAGATGAGCTTTCCAAGCCTTGTCTGCAAGCATCTCGTGGGGACACAGAATGAAGCAGAAGGGGCACTCGAAAGGCTCGTCGGAGCGGGTGTTGCGTGGCAGCTTGGGTGGTGAAGGGAAGTCGACCATTTCCCGTGCGGGCTGCCATGTTGATGGTGCGTATTCTGATATGGTCCACGTCGATCGATTGTCTATCGCTTCGAGCTGAGCTATGTTCACAGTCGTGGCGGTTGTCACGGAGGCTGCTGGGGCGAATTTAGGCAGTTGTGCGGGTGGAAGCTCGGTCTTAAGCTCGGTCTTTGGGTCCGTGTATATGTAAAAATGTCTGTAGACTTTGTCCCGGTGCTTGGCCCAGTACGCAAACTGCTGACGCCGCCGAAGATTTGCCTCCGCGATGCGGTCAACGAGGAAAGAGTCGGTGGTGCTCCTTTGATGGCTCAGCACAGTTCTGATCGGCTCCCACACTTCATCGCCGTCTTCCCCAGTTGATTTATCCGGTGGCCTTGATTCATGCTCTTCACAAGCTCGATCTTTCTGATATTGGAGAAATATAGACCTGACGTAGTCACGATCGTTTTCCCTGATGGCCTGTAGGAAGTCGACCCCGGTGTCACTATCCAACTGCTGGTAGTTTGCGGCCCGTAAGGAACCGAACCTAGTGGAGGGGCTCCGGATCTTAGTGGATATCTTGAAGAGCCTATTGATGGGATCACGAATGCCATCTAGCAACAGGTCTATGTCCGACTCGTTGTCTTCGGCCCCAGATCCTTCCAGATCTGAATTGTTTCTCTCTTTCTGTTCGTCGTCGGGTGTCTGATCCTGGATAGTGCTTGAGCATATACAGACCACATCATCCAGAGAGTTGACAAGGTCCTGCAAGAACCTATAGAGCGTCTGCCCCAGTCTTTCGGCCTCTCGGACCCGGTAGTCCAGAGAGCCGTGGCCTGGTACAAAAAGACCCAAATTTGCAGCCCAGAGCTCAAACCTCTCCGCCTCGGCCAGGAACATATGCGCGTCCCATGCATCATCAGCTTTGTCCTCAAGGGTTGTTTTGACCTTGCGGAAGAATTCGATAGCCTGGAACCCCAAGTCTGCCAGGGCCCCATTACCAGAGACGGTATCAGTAGACGTCATCGCAATGGGATATGCACGATAGATAATGAGTATCAAAAGCTTGTGGGTGGTGTTAGAGGATGAGATTACAGCTCCTACCACCTGGGCAGCTAGTTCATGGGTTCATTTTCCCTCCGCCTGTAGGCTCCGTAATCGAACCACGTCTTCCCCTAGCTTCCCCTCTTTTGACCGACACATATATGTACTACAGTGGGGGTTCCAACAAAGTGCATAAGACGCATATGTGGCGTCCGGCGTGGAGCAACAGAAGCGGGGGTGGCAACACTCCAGCTCAGCCTGAGCTGCTTGGCCTGAAATCTATTCTGTCTGCTCAACGTTTCTTCCCAGGGTTGTTTGATGTCCGACTTGGGAATTACTTGACGACACTGTTTCATTATAACTTCTCTTCACTCTTTACACTATGTCGGGCATTGAAGTCGCAGGCCTTGTGCTCGGAGTTCTCCCCTTGGTGCTGAAGTCGGTGGATGCTTACAAAAACGGCCTCGACACCCGGGGCAGGTTCGGCACGGTTTTCAAGAAGCGTAAGCACGTAGAGAAGCTGGCGCGGGCGCTTCTCCACCAGCAATCTCTTCTAGAACAGCTCATCAAGTCAATCGCACTGGAGAGTGGTTGCGAAGGTTTTCTGGCTCTACAAATTTTAGACGAGAACCCCATCCTCTATCTCGAAAACACCGACGTCCAGGAGCAAGTAGAGCAGTATCTGGGTCCTACGAACTCCACTCTTCTCATGAAAGAACTTCAGTTGGTTAGCGAGACTGTGAGGAAGATAGCTAGGGCTATATCGGGGCTGGTGCCTTCGACGAAGGTGACTACAGCGACCGCGTACTAACTTTCTCCTGGAGCCCACACTAATACTTCGGCAGGGCCCGACAGATGACCTTATGGCTATTATAAATGCCAATCAAGACAAGCCCGATCTCCTAGCTGACCTGCCCTCACGATTAAAACTACTCCTTAGCTTTAACGATATGAAAGCTATGATCCAGGAGATCGACACGGCCATTGACAAACTCGAACGTTTCACAAGATTGACACTATCAAACTGCAAGGCAATGGCGAGCAACTCATCTCAAAAGTACACAAAACTAGCAAAAGCATTCCGTCAGATCCAAGGACTAGCCGGTAGCCTCTACAAAGCTGTCGAAGACGGATTCCGCAACCAGTGCCATGAAAGCCACGGGGTAAGGTTGTACCTCAACGACCGTATGGACGATGCCCACAGAATACTCCATCGAAGTCATGCAACAGACCCGGACACACCTCTCTTGATTTTCGACCTAGTCTTCTATGCCGGCAACCAAAACAGCATCTTCCAGTTCTACGAAACTACCGTGCAGGTCCTTAAAGGATACAATACAGATTTCGATCAGTATGGTAGGAACAACAACAGCCCTCCGCGCAGCCCGACGAACAGCGGCGTTACATTCTGCGTAATGGCGGCTCCACCCACCATCACCAGGCCCCAAGTAGCTACCATTAGTAGCATCTGCACCGCGATTAAGACTGCCGGCAGTATATCACCGCGCCTCTCGTTCGTACTAGTGGGAAACTGTAAGATAGGCACCTTTGTAGGTGCCAGCCAAAAACCAGCAACCCACTCACTAGTCGCAGTAAACCAGGAAGAACAGGTCTCCCTCAGCCAGATTCTGCAAGCTACATCCACAAACCTGCCTATAAAGCCTAGGATGCAGCTCGCACTACAGCTAGCCTCCAGTCTGCTTCAACTTCAGCATACACAATGGCTCACGCAAGCCTGGTCTAAGGACACTGTGTTTTTCCTCAGGTCAGTTTCTTCCGCGAGACGGGCAGTAGTCGACCTGAGCCAACCATTCATTGCCCATGACTTCGACTTCAAGCAGCGAATTGGTGATTCCCCAGGTCCTAAGGAAATGCTGCTGGAACTTGGCATCTTGCTGCTCGAGATATGGCATGGGACGACCTTGGAGGCACGTTTCGGGTCGGGCGAAGCCTCTGGCCCGGCTCCAACCAGGTACTACGAGCGCCTGGCACGAACACTAGAGTGGGAAGACGACGGAGGTATGCAGGGGCTATACGGACAAGCTGTCTCACACTGTCTGACGGGATACAAGGGACCAGTGAGACGGGATGTGAACTGGGAAGATACGAGGCTTTGGAGCTCAATCTGTAGCGATATTATTGAGCCGCTCTCGATACTATGTAAGCAATTTTAAGGGATCAACGCAGTACCATAACTAGTATTTGAAGTTATAATAAGGTAACTAGTGGTATATAAAGCCTACTGGTAACCTCGGGCCTTGGGCCAGCCGGCGGAGCTTTCGGCCCTCCTATAGTAACATTACTAAGTAAGGGTTCCGACCTTATAGCCAGGAATAGAAGGAGTAATTATAACATAGCCTTTATCGCCTAGGGTAGATAATACAGAACAAGCGGAAGGCAGGGGCAAGAGTCGTATAGGAACGCGGCGTGGACTAGACTAGACCTGTATAAAGCCACCCGAGAGAGTGGAACTAGTGCTAGGGAAGGGCATTGTGAACTCGTAGGTAATTTCTTATGATGACATGGATATAGTGAGTTGCACTGCTAGGTTGCTTGCCGGCGAGAATAATGGATTTATAAAAAGTACAAGGGGGAGAGAGGGGGGGCCCGCTTAGCTAGTATAAGCTGATGTGGTGGTGTAAGGAAGTCTGAAGGGGAGAAGACTAACAATGGAACTCTGATGGCAATGAATATAGAGATAAGTCTGGCGACGCTATTGTTACTCGAGAGAGGAAGCTATATATATAGGTCACTTATATAGTAACGACCACAGAATATAGGGGATAGGGTACATGTATGGTACGCACACAGTGATATACATAGGTAAGTATAATACAAAGATGTGAACGGTATGCATTCTATCTAGTCAGATCGTACCAGCCTTGGAAGGCTTGCCATACCTCCTTTCGCTAACCCATTAACGTATTTCACCTCCCCGTCCCGTCCTTTATCCATCCCAATCATCCTAAGCGTTCAGTCTGACGACATCTGGACCCTCTGCCTATACTCGCCACATCCTTATTGCTCCTTATTCTTCTTTTTCTTTGTATGTAAAGACGAAACGAGATATATCTAGTAGGGAGAGAGGAGGATTGGGTATTTTCGGAAGGGTGTTAGTTAGATGGGTGCTACCTGAGGAGATGGATGTACAAGTAACCTGAAGCAATAGGACCGAGCCTGCCTAGAATACGGGTGGGTAGATGGTGGTGGGAGGCCCGGACTGATTAACCACTTGCGGACAGTTTAGAACGTGAATGTATGTATATGCCTGTGTCGAAACATAGGCCCTGAGGTACCTAGTGCTTCAAGGGACGTTTCTTTTGCTTCGTAGCTCAGTGGTTATTCGTGACAGCCTGGATATCAATAAAACCCTATATAATCTAAGGCAGGGTTTATACAGGACAGAAACCAACGTAACCCCTCTGTACCGAATTGTAGATACAGGCACAGGCCTACACGGACCCTGAGTTCCATCTGGGTTATAGTGGGCCGTTGTAGTAAGGTATGTCCCGGCTAACCTGCAGTTGATATTGATGTATACAGGACTAGTGTATAGTAAAAGGCAGGGTGGTGGACTGTGAATCTGGGGAAAATGCCCCACCCAGTTCGAGCCCAGGCAGGTTAACGTGAACAGCTACAGCTACGTTCTACAGCTCTACAGCTCAGAGTAAACTTACTCCAGACCACCTCTTCTTTTCTTCCTCCTGCAAGATACTTCGTCACTTAACCTTCAGCCATTCAAACCTCACACACCTGATTATCACCATAACCACCACCGCTGATCCATCATCAATGAGCCGTACAATGATTGGATTATATCCATCCATCAATTAACCACCTAATCAGACATGTGCTGCCTGTATCATCTTCGAATCTCCAATACACCACCATTAACATCGCCACCATCGGGATACCACTTGCTACCAAAGGTCTGCTTGCTTGCATCTATCGATGCATACATCTCCTCGCCTCTCCTCCTACTTTCGTTTAGCCTTCTACCGGGAGAAGCTTCCCTCTCCTATGCTTGCTGACTTTGTTGACTTTAACTAACCTCAGGTAAGGGTTGTTATGCACCAGATTCATTCCATACCAACTTCCCGTCTCCTCTCCTGTATCCTCTATCCCGACCTTCGAGCCTTACCACATGCCAAAGCCGCACATCGAGCTGCGCCGTATACATACACATACAAACCAAAGAGCACGATCATAGTCGGCTGACCGTTGCCTTAGCTGGCTGGAGATACGGTGGGCTTGGGTGATTTCGAAGTCTTCACTTATAACTCCACGGTGTCTGCATTCTCACTCTGCGATACGGTAGGCTTGAGGTCCGACCTCATATAACAAAGATGGGTCTGCACCTTGCCTAAACCCCAGATTGCAACTGCTGATCCCCACACCGTCCAGGCCTCTTTCTTGGCCCTCGATGATAACGTGAAGGTGTCATATGCCATATGGCTACGATGGATAAAGGCCTGTTTTTCGTCATGGCTGCTCTAGGCTGCTGCATGTGGGCGGCGGACATTTGTTACTGTGTGTCCTTACTTGCAACCTCGCCATCTATAACATCAACACATAACACCATGCACAGACAGACACAGCATCTCGGTCCTTGCTGCTATCAGGTCTTGTTCTTTGTTGTTGTTGTTCCCCTCGATCCTCAGGCTTAGAACCATTTTCTGATCTTCCTCTAGCCATGTCTGCTATAACGTCCTTGTTACCATCACCATCGCCATCGCCCGTCGTGACCCTCGCCGTCGTGACGCTCCAGGCGACCTCCTTCATCGCGTCTTACTGTTCCACAAGCCAGAGCCGTGCCTTCGTTACTACCCACCCTTTACCTTGTCATCTTCCAACACGCTTTATTGCCCGCACTACCGCGCCGCCTGGAGCCCCTCAACGGGTCTACGCCCCCCCCCCACTAAACCTCTCAGTTCAGTACAATGCCAACGCCCTCTACCCTAGGGTAGCTTCCCCGTATTAGTCTCCTTATTGGTCGATCTTCTTGTTGGTCTCCTCCCTACTACTTCTACAGCTACAGGTAAGTAATGCTTCGACTTCTAGAGCTATACGTCGTGCTGTACCTCTGTACTACTGCCCCGCCGTGGCGTCAGTCTACTTGTCTATAGCCTTTCGCCCTGTGCCCTTACGCCTCGCTTTAGGCAGGTCGACGTTGACCGTCCGACTCGGTTTAGATTTGCCAAATCATCCGTTCACACATTCAAACCACGACCCGCTCCAATCATCTTTCCTGTTCGTCTCCCAGTCAACCACTTCTCTAAACTGCCACCGACATGCTCGAAATCCAACTGCTTTTGCTCTTGGGAGCTGTCTCCGACTGGCTGCCTTCCTTCTGTCTCTTCGGTCCTACTGTGACTAATATCAAGTTACTTGTTAACCTTCCTTGCCGTTCCTGCTGGAGAGCCCAGACGTCTCCGAGAGAAAGGAGCAATGTTCTTCGCCGATTCCCACCTACTTTCGCTCCTCCTTTATCACCGTTCTCGTTCCCATCTTCATTTCCAAGTTACGCCTCAGGTGCACAGATAGACTGATGGGCCGATCACTCCAGTCCCGCCCGCGAGCCCTTCTGTAGCGGCTACCAGTTCCTGCGATAATGGTCGTACGACTTGGCTATGTACCCCCGAGGTCTACTTGTCCACTGCTGCTGTCGCTATGGAACGAGGGCCCGTGTGGGTATTCGGCTGTCAACGCTCCCTGATCCTGATTACGCTATGTTACTTGTAGCAGTGAAGTTGGCTTCCACAAGCCCCAGCCCCAGCCCCATCCCTGTTTCCAGTCCTGTCCTTTGACCAGCTGACCATAGTGTTTCAATAGAACCTGACCGTCGGTTCATCTTCTACCAACTATCCCACCACCTCCCCGTCTGTTGGCCCATATGCCCTCCGTCTTCGCCCCCCTTTGCAAGCTACACGTCTAGCTGCCACAAGCAGTTACACACTGATTGGTTGCAGAGAGGAGGATGAGCTGACAAGCTCTCAAACCCCCCCCCCCCTCTCTCCCCATCTGTCGTTTTCACTGTTTCTTGCCCTCCACCATTTTCTTGCTTGCTGTCTTTGGGGGCCAGCATGTACCTCCTGCATGGGAAGTATCATTCCTCCCAGCTCTCCTCAACACTACTTAGTATTCTGATGCTACCAACAGCATGCGCGCGCGCACACACACACACACACACACACACACACACACACACACACGAACTATATCCGACTTGGGAGGTTTGGAGAAGAGTCGGCTCACCCTCAGCTGCTATCAGGATATCGCCTCCAGCCTCATTCTTTCCTGCCTTCAAACTTCACATCCCGTATTTACCCTCGAACACACCACTCCCACTCCCTCTTCACGTGGTACACTTTCTTCGTCAGCAAGATCTCAGGTATTGCCCATTTCGCCGGGAAAGAAATAGATATTTCGTATTCTGGGATACTATTGATGTTTTTCGCAGTCTACCAGTGTAAAAGGCTTGCCTTGATATTTGAAAGGGTCATGAAGAGTGGAAAGCAGTTGAGGCAACAAGAATAACATAAGGACTGTCCCTAATTTGCGAGATTTCATGGTCGAGGTACTTTCAAACCACCTCAATATAGATAGCCCCGGCATGCTGCTGCCTGAATGATTGAATTCCTGGACAAGACCAACGCTTTCGAGGTCGCACCCAGGTGCCTCGAGCAAGTAGAGCCTCAAGAAATAGCGGTATAGTTCAACATAGGTGCCAGATAAAGAGCGATACCTGCCGCCGGGTCGGCATTTAGCGAAATGTAGACACCCCCACCATTTTCGAGCAATTCTCTTGTGATGTATAGTCTATCATGTCAAATCGCAAGCCGTCCATAATCCGGAATGGGGCCAGAATTCATGTGTGGCTATTCCATTCAGGGCCGGAGAGGACGTGTCGTGCTAGGTCCAGAGCCGTGGTGTGATTATCCGCCTGAAGAGCCAAGAGTACAAGCTGCATATATATAGAGACTGTGAGCGCTCCGGAGGGGGAAGACTCAGCGCCTCGCTACCCTGTTACTGGTTATTGCTGAGCTTATGCATTGTACCCGGGAAGTCTCAGTTACAGTGTTCAATATCCCCTTGTTGACAAAACAGAGACAGGCAAACACTGGTGACACCGATTCAGGGGTTGCTGGGGCTCGGGAAATAAGGCAGCTCATTGCCTAATAGACCTTTGATTACAGTGTTGAGACACTCGCGGTCGACTTATCAGCGAGTAACAATGCTGCGTTTCTGTGGCAGCTGGATAGGCTCCTGGGGAGGTGATAAGGCAACGCCTGTACGGCGTAGTTTATGACTCCTTGGTTAGTCGGAAATACTAACGTGGGCATCTTAAATCGCTGTTACTGTTCCTGCAATGCAGACTTGTAATGTAGGACCGGTTCCTTAAGTGTTGCACCCGCCTCGTCTGACATAAGGCAGGCAAGACAGTATTAATTAGACTAAGTTCTGGTGTACCTTACCTACAACTTCGTTCTATAGGTATAGACGATTGTCTATATTTCCAATGAGGAGGTATTATGTCGGAACGTATGGCTGATAGATTCTTTCTGGTGTTATCTAATATAGGAAGCCAGAATCCTAGTTAATTCTGAGCTTCCGTTTATAGCTTGCTTGATACAAACTGCACCGCTGACTGGCAGCCGGCGTTGTTAGACTTGTTATAAGACTATATCATTATGGCAGTCTTTTCAAGGCTTGGTGGACGATAGCTGTATAACAGGCAGCTGAAGATCTAACGAAACAATTTAGAATATTGTAATGATCTTACCTAGAAGTCGTGCAGGCGTGTCGGAAGAGGGGTGATAAGAGATAGGGGGTGTCCGAACTCGGACCGAGAGTGGTCTGATAGGTTACTGGACTAGCTTTTACGATCGGTGAGCAGCCTGAGTATCTATCTTGCAGGTTTTATAGTCTATTATTAGAGAGTCCCTGTAGTCACCCTTATCTTTCTCGTCTCTCGGGCTTATTAAGACAGAATAGAATTTGGTCGGCTAGAAGCCTTTAAGTCTTGAATATAGTGCCAGTGATATAAGCTTTCACGTTAAGTTTAAGCTACTGTTTAAGCCTCTACCGTTAAATTGTTTAGCTCCTATAAAATAATGACTAAGAGCGTAAACTCTGACTTGCTTGCGAGGGCCGAAGGTAACCCTACACCTGTACTAAAGCAATTACACCTCCACCTGCACTTATACCTACACCTGCATCTGTACCTGCACTTGTATCTGTACCTACAATTGTACCTGCTACAATCTAAGAATTACCTTCGACTATCCGGTTGTATCTATTAATATTGTTTAGAAAAATGTTAATTCTTTTATAAAATGTTTTAAAATAAGTTTAAACACTATAATACTTACTTTATTAGACTAGCTGTATGTTTAAAATCGTATAAAAAGCTTAATAAGTTAATATAAAAGGCTTAAGTATTGTATATGTTAATACTTAAAAGATAATACTAATATATATTAGATAAAACTTAATGTATTTAAGATCTTAAGTTAATAGTACTTATAAAGCTAATTAGCAGTAATAACTAAGGCTATAGTAAATATACTACTATACTAAATATAAAACGCTCTAAAAAATACTATAACTTAATATTATAAGAAACTTATATATTTATTTTATAAAGTTATAAATTATCTTACTATAATAGCTTTACTATACTACTAAGTATAACTTAATTAGTTATATATTATATATAAAGCAGTAAGATTGTTTTTTAATATATATAACCTATAAGGCTAGTTTTATATAATTATAACTAGCTATTAAACCTTACTTAATTTCTTTTTTATACTTACTTAAGATATATCGCCTTTAATATAAGTACTTTAAACTATAAAGGGTAATTCTTATAAGAAAAGTTAGTAACGTATACTAAACAATTAAAGATTAATACACACCGGATTAACTACTACGCTAAAAGGATTAAGCTAGCTTATTAAGCTGTTTTACTTTTAATTTCTAATACCTATAAGCTTTAAATAGTATATAATAAATACTATTAACGGATAAAGTAACTTACGTCCGTATAAGCTATATATAAGTTTTTTAAGTATTTTTATCTTATCTGGTAATAGTAACGGTACGGTATAGTAGTATATAATAAAAATAGATTCTCTCTTTCTCTCTTTATATAACTAAGTACTCTTATAAACTATATATAAACCTACGAACCTATTATAAACTTACCTTAAGTTTACTATATAATTACCGTACGTTTAACCGTCCGAATTACCGGTAAATATACAATAAATTTATAGGTATATTTATAGGTAGGTTCGCTATAAACCTACCGGTAAGTATATAATAATTACCTTTAAAAGAAAAAATCCTCGTTTATAAGAATACAGGTATTATAGTCGTAATTAGATTAATAGTAAGTTTATAATATAAAAGTAGTTATATTTATAAGATAAGAAGAAGAACTGTTATTAATCTACGAAAAGGATATTATATTTAAGTAATAACGGTATTTAAATTATAATACGACGAAAAAACCGGTAAAGGTTTAAGTAAATTATAGTAGTATATATAGTAAAAAAAATAAAAGCTTATAAAAATATAAGGTATAATTAAAAAAAGAGTATAGTTAACTATAAAAAAAAAAAGGCGAAAGTAGTTTTTATCTTTAAATACCTACTTTACGGTATTAGTAAACCTATACGTACTACTAATATCGCTAAACGAATAGAAAAAGAAAGGTAACGACCGTTTTTATCTTTAAATACTTACTATACGGCGTCGGTTTACCTACGTGTATAGTCGATACTACGAAAAAGCCTGTAAACTTACGGACGTAAAATAACGAATATAAAAATAACTATAAAATAACGACTAAATAACGACTAAACGAAACGTATTTTTAAAGAACTTAGCGGAGTTTTAACTCCTTTTTAGCTAAAAAGGATAATAGACCGAATAACGCCTTTACGTCTTTATTAAGGACGTTCTTAGTTAACGTTGTAATTTTATTAAACGTTAAGGCTATAGCTTTAATTATACTATAAGCCTCGAAATACGAATTTATACCGTATAGGCGGTATTTAAACGTTTCGGTAAATATATAACCGAGGTTATTTACGTAAAAACATTTTTATTCGTAGTAAGTACCTGCTTAGTTAATATCGCCGCCTTTTTAAAACTTAGTTTTAATAAAACCGAAGTCTATTCGGTAATAGAGAAAATACTTAAGTACGAAGGTAACGCTAAAGTATTATATACGTAACTCTTTATCGAGTTTTTAAATATAGCGGATAAAGTTTACTACTTATACGGTAATACCGTATAATATTATAATATTAGTATTAGTTACGTTAAATAGTAGAATAATATAAAGCTTTTAGCCGTTTATTTAAATATAAGCGTTAGTCTTAGGCTTATAGCCTACTTTAATAATATATATAGTAAACGTAGTAGTATTAAACTAAGTAAATATACTAAGCTTATCGTTCTTATATATATCGTCGATAATAACGACGAGGTATATTAAGCGTTCGTGTTTTATAAGAGGCGAATTTACTTTAAACTTATCCGATTTATAAACCGTAATAAACGAACCGTCGTCGATAGCGCGACGCTTTCTGCTTACGAAAAAGCTTTTAACAAGGTTAAACCAGAGGTTATATACTAGTTTTTCTTTAATATTATCTTTTACGGGGATAAAAGCGGTAGATAAGCCTCCTCGGCCCGATAACTATAGGTTCTGTAGTAAACGTCCGGAAGTTAGCTACGTTTTAAGCTTTTTAAAAGTATTTATAATAACCTTAATATAGGTAATAATATCGGATATAAGGCTATAGTATTTCTTCTTAGTCTTTTATTATTCTCTTATAGTAGCGTAACCGGTATTTATAAGCTCGGTATTTAAAAACTATAGGCTTATAGTAATATATTATATCGTAACTAAGTCTGTTTTATTAATAATAAAGTTACTTACGTTTTAAGCGAATTAGCTCTTTTTATTACGGTAGATATATTTATTACGTTTATAAGATAAGGTAAACGGAAGCGTAGAAAGACTGTAAATAAATAAGTTTAAACTTTTTCGGGCCGATATTATAAAAGAATTTAATAAATATATTAAGTTAGTTTCCTTATATCCGTCTATAGGTAAATCCGTCGTTTAGCCTATATAGCCGTTTTATATATTAAGATAAAGCTTTTATCTATAATATAACGTATTATCGTAGTTAATCTATATAAAGATAAGATATTAACTAAAGTATCGCTAAGCTTTATAATAAATAACCTTATAGCTAATCGGGTACGTTAAAAGCTTTAAAGACGGTATATATATATTAAACTTTACCTTTCGGTCGGTAAGGTTAGTATATCCTTCGTCGATTACTTCTTATCGAAAATATATCTACTCGACTATACGACGATATAGGTAAGTATTAAATCGGGTATTAATAATAAACGTTTTAGCGAATACCGCCGATTTTCTTTTATATAAGTAAAGTCTTTATTTATATTCGTTAAAGTTTAATATATCCCGACGTAGGGCTTTATAGACTTTTATCGAGTATTCCTTTATACGACTCCTCCGTAAGTATAGACGACCGAGGTTATAAAGGGTAAGGTATAATACTAAGTAAAACTCTAGTATTTTAAAACACTTATAAAATGTTCGGCCGTTAATATTTTATATAGGTTTTTTTTTAGTTTAATATATATACTTAACGGTAAATATAAGGTAAGTTCGATATAATAGTTTTAAATTATATAAAATAACGAGTAAACGGTAATTTTAAAGTAAGTTTTTAAGTAGAATACTTTATATAATAGTTAAGCTAACGATATAGTGTTTTAAAGATAAGCTTTAATAAAAAGAACGAGATAAAGAAAAATAGTAAATAATATAAAAAAGGAGGTTTAGGTTAATAGTCGGTCGGTAAACAGGTTTTCTTTATTATCGTTTGTTACTTAGTATTAACGCGAACGTATTTAACCTTTATTACCCGGTAACTTTTCGTAAATATCGAATATTACTTTTCGGCTTTAACGCCGGCGTTACCGGCCGATCTACCGGTCGTTTATTAAGTAGTCTTTCTTTTAGTTAAGGCTATAATACTTAAATAACTATTTCTTTAGGTTCCGGTTACCTTATAAGCGGTTCTCTTCTTATTACTAACTAAATACGTAGCTTTTCTATCTTTTCTTATTTTATTTCGAATTCTTAAATTATTTTATCGGTATTTAAAGTATTTTATAGTATTTATACGTTAAAATAGTTAAAGTAATCGGTCTATTTTATAAGATATTTAACGTACGGCTACTTATAACTATACTTCCGTTTACGTTTAGCTATAATACGTTATAACTTATAATATTTAAAAGCTTTACTATACTTTTATACCTTATTATTATCTACTTTTATAGGCTTTATAGCTAGTAAATCTCGCCTATATAGGTTAAACTATAACGGCTTACTTAAAAATAGATAAATTATAAATAATATTAAGTAAATATTTATATATAAAGCTATCTTAAGCTTATATATTAGTTTACCTATTTTATATACGACTTAAAACGGTTTTATACGTTATTAAGAATACTTTCGGGCTAAATTCTTAAGTAGCGCGTAGTTATAATAAAGTTCGATAAAAACTTAATTATTTAAAGTAAACTTATATTAACAATACTTTTTATTATACTATAGTTTTACGGCTATTTAAGCTTTAACAATCGTAAGTTACGTTTCCTTTTAAAATATATTTCGGGCTAACGTTAAAATACTTTCTTTTAGCTAGCTTATTCCGGTAAGATTAAATCTGTATAAAAGTTAGTTAGCGGAGTATTTCGTAACCCTGTTATAAGCGTTACTTAGGTTAAACTATAGTATTAAGATAATATCGGTTTATTCGACTTTAAGATACGTTATAGTAAATATCCGGACTATTAATTCTACTATCTTATTCTTACCTTCGGACTAACTATCGGTTTATAGGTATTAAGCGGTTAAATAAGCTAGCTTAGTATTTAAACCGGACTATAAGCTTTATTAAAAGTCCGAAAAAAACTTAAAGTCTTTATTAAAGATAATACGTTATAAGATACCTTAATTATATAGATATAATATACGTAATAGTACGTATACCTAATCTGCGGTTATATATACGGTATTACTAAGGATAACGATAGTCGTTTTACTATACTTATCTGTAACCGAGAGAAAAACGTCGAAGAAAAGTACTTTAAAGATTACCTACGGAGTATTAGCGGCTAAAACGTCGGGTAAAGCCGTTATAAAGTCTATAGTAATAATATAAAATAAGATTAACGGCGAAAAAATAAGCTATATCTCTTTTAATAGCTGTTAGTTTTTATTACGATTTATCGTATAAACCGGATAATTTTTAATATATTCGAAAACCTTCCGATAGTAATTCTTAATTATAAACCGGTCGGTAAAGTTATATTAAACTCTATCTTTACCGAAGTAATACTTAACGTTATAAGCTTTAGCGATAAGATCTGTAGCTACTTATACCGGGATATAAAGACGTCGTTTACCTAATAACTTTATAAAATATAAGAGTTTATCTGTATTTAACTCGAATAATATATCTGCTTTTATTTAATTATTCTGTAGTTATTAAATAATATTAGTCTAACTAACGTATTTTTAATATCTTATAACGATACGATCTTTAAACGTTTAGTCGATAAAGATCTCGGATATACTATATAAAGTAGTATTTTCCTATAATTTACCGAATATATTTTTATCTTTTATAGGCGGCTAACTCGTCGGTAGCTTAAAGATAATATCTATTAATACGTTAGTTACCCCCGGAATATAGTAAACGTCTAGATTATACTAGTTTAAATACTTTAATATAAAAATAAGCTTTATATTTATCTTAGTCTTATCTACTATATCGAAGGACGTTTACTTAACGATGCCGACGGTAATAACGTAGTTTATAAGGATATATATAGGTTATTTATAGTTTAAACTAATAACTATACGAAGTTTATAAACTAACTATACTAAATAAGTAACCTTAAGTTCGGTTAACTAGTATTTATATTTAGCTATATTAATAGTTTTACTTAAATACTATAGTAGACAGATTTAAATATAAAGTATAAGTAACTTCCGGTTTTATTTAAAATTATTACTTAACTAAAAGATAATATTTAAAAATTTAACTTTTTTTAATATATTTAACTAAATAAATAACAGCTTATCCGGGTTTTAATAAAACAGGGCGTTTTTACCTATTAAGGCCGACTTAAAATTATTAAAAGAGTATACCTTTTTATAGGTAAGCTCGAAAAAGGTCTGACGAGTATAGTTCTTCCGGGCGTTACTTTTCGGAAGCTTCCTATCTTCTCGTCTTTTAATAAGTATTTAAGTCTTTCGTCTTTATAATAGATCGATACGCTTAATATACCGTAATACGAGATAGCGAAAATAACCGGTAAAGCTAATAAACTTCTCGAGTTACTATAACGTAATAAAGAACTATAACTAAGTAATAGTCTTTACCCGGTTTAAGGTATTATATATACTTAGTCCGTTAACTTTAAATCCGAGTAATTTTATTAAAAGATATCCGATAAAAGATTTCTTAGCTAACAGGGATATATAACGTTTTATAAATAGTATAAATAGCTATTTTAAATACTTTATATACTTTTTAGTAGTATTAAAGAAAACGATAATATTATCGATAAACGCGGTAGTAAAATGCTTAAACGGCCGAAGTATATAGTTTATATATTGTTAAATATACGCCGGTAAATTATAGAATTCTATAGATATAACTTTTAGCTATTTTTAACCGTAGTAACTAACTAAAGTAAACCGTTTATAATATAGCAGGTATACTTAAAACTAATAGAAAAACGAGCTTATATCGATAATAGTAAGAAAAGACTTACTATAGATATTTTTAAAAACGTTTAACTAAAAAGGTAGCGGATACGTATCGGGAATAGTTACTTTATTAAAAGTACGAAGGTTTATAACTATACGTCCTTTACGTTTATCTTTTATTATCTTTTATATTATAAAGACAGATAAGCCGAATAAAGTAAACTAGGTAACTTACTCGATATAACCTTATTTATAAAGACCGTTTATTATACCGTTAATAATTTTCTAGTCTTTTTTATTAAAGTAGTACGGTTATTACGATATCTTTTAATTTTACTAGCCTTCGACTAAAAGAACTCGTATTTACTTACCTTTAAGTACTCGAATATTTAAAATGTTTTTAAATATATATACGAACTTACGTATAAAACAGTTTACCTTCGATATAAACTTAAGTAAATGCCGGTATATATATACGTTATTTAATAGCTTTATTTCGGGTAGGTTTTTAATATAAGTAATACTAAGTTTTCTATCTAAGCGAAGATATTTACGTATCTTTACGTCTGTCTTATTTAAGAGCGGCTTATTCGGGATAAATTCTTTAATATTAGTAGGTTATTCGATATTATTTAAAGCGTTTAACATGTTAGTAAAGTTAAACTTAAAAGATAAGTTAATAATTACGTCTTATATAAATAGCTCGGAATAATAAAAAAGTAATTAATTATAATCTAATAAAGTTTAAATAATACTTTCTTATTTCGTACGTTTTATATATTCTTCGGAGACGGGTTCGAGTATACTTAAATAAGTGTTTTTATTAATTTTTAAAAGAAAAGACGATTAATTTATAGCTATTATATTATAAAAGTCTTAGCTAATTAAGGTATTTACTTAACCTTTTTACTTTAGCCTAAATAAGAAAAATTCAGTTTTCTTATAGATAGCTTAATAATAAATACGATACGGTTTAATCGTAGTAGAATTATAGCGGTAAAGGCGGCTTTTATCCTTTAAGTATATAAAGCAGTCTTTATAAAAACCGATACTTTTATTTATATACCGTTAAAGTAACTAAACGATATACTAGCTACCGAGTTAAAGATATCTACTTAATATAGTATTATAAATTCTTATTTTATTAGTAGTTTTACGTTTAAGCGTTTAAGTACTTACGTTTTTATTTTTACCGATAAGATAGTAGGCGAACCGTTTAAGCTAGTTTAATAAAAGATATTAAACTTAGCTTAGCTAAAAGCATTTATTTTACCTATCTTTCGAAAATTAGCTCGGGCTTTTTAGTTTACTTTAGTATTAAGTATTAGATTTAATATCGCTTAAGAGATCGTATATTTAAAAGCCCCGGTATTATAGTAGGTACTAAAAGTATAACCGGTTAAAGAACCGCGCGCCTCGATACAGGCGTATATATAGTTATAACCTTTATATAACGATACTTAAAGTAGTATATTAAGGTTTAAAATAAAACCTTCTTATCCTATCGTACCGTAATACGTTTTAGCGCTACTATAATAATAATAATACTTAAAGAAATATAGTTTAAACGAAGAAACGTAACTATAATCGATATAATAAAGATTATCCGGATAAAACAGATATTTTTTATAGTAAATACTATCGTTTAATAATCTTAAAGTAAATAGTTTTATATTAAAGTTATATATATCGACGTTTTCGACTATTATATATTCGTTATTCGAAGGTCTTTTTTCGTCGGTAGGTTAGTTGTTTTTTAAGCCTATCTGTTTATTAGTATCGTCTAATAGTTCGTTTATTATAATAAGCGTTATTTCTTCGTTAACCGGATAAAAGCCGTTTTATATTAGCTCCTTTTCGTAGGCGGTATTATATTAAAAGGTATCGTCGTTTACGTTAAAAAGTTAAACGTCTTTTACTATTATATTACCTTCGCTATCTTAATAAACGAAACGTCAGAAAATCCTAAGCTAATTATAACGCTCTTATAAGTAACGTTATTTAAAGGAACTTTAGTCTATAGTATTAGTTAGTAGTTATAACGCTAGCTTAAGTAATAGTAGGTTATAAGTAGCCTGCTATTAGTCTTAAATAGCCTTTCGCGTTTCGATTAGCTATCTTTATTACTTAAGTAATAACTTTTAATAATCGTTTAAACTAAGCTATAAAGGCTGTTTTAATACTTAAGCTTAAGATAAAGCTCGTTTAAACCGTTAAAAGTTAAGACGGTTAAGTAATAAAACCGGTTATTAAAAGCCGGCCCTTTACAGCTAAGAACGAATAAGCTAAGCTTAGTATCGCAGTAGCTCGAGTCGACGTTTATTTATAACAGGCTATCGTAGCTTTATATAAATAAACGTAACTTTTTTTTCGAATATATACTAAGTTTTTTATTTAGCTTTAAGCTTACGTTCGAAGTCTTAAGAGTTAACGTTATACTTAAAGCGATTAAAGTAATAGGCAACTATCTGTTTATCGATTCGGTTTTATATATTTTAAACGACGAAACTATTTAGCTGTTCGGCTAAAACGGTAAAGCGACGGATATACTAAGTAAAGTTTAGAATATTCTTATTATTTCGGGTATTACGTTATATATATCGAAAGCTATTTAGAATTCCGTCGGCTATATTATAAGGTATATTAAAGTCTGTAATAAAATACTTTTTTTACTTTATCTATATATCGGGGTAAATAGTTAGGTTAAATCTTTTTTCGTTTAATAAAGTATTTTAAAACTACGAATAAGCAGATCCGGTAAAGTAAATAAGAAAATTCTAATATAAAGTCTGTCGTTAAGTTTCGATATTAATAATATATATATAATACCGTTAAATAAACGTTAGTAGGTTTTTTTATACTGTTACTTTATTATTTATATAAGACACTTTTATAAGCTTTTCGGTATTATTCTAGTTAGTATATAGTTTAAATTTTCCGAAAGTATTTTCTTTAAACTCTTAGGTAAATAATAAGTCTGTAAGTAGTTAAAGAACGTTAATCGATAGTTTACGTTTATAGTTATATATATCTTAGCCCTTGTTTCGGTTAAGATAATAACTAGGTAAGCTTTTGCTTTAATTATAATTATAAATAAAGTCGTTATCGTTTAAGCTATCGTTTAAGTTATCGTCGAAGTCTTTACTGCTATCGGCTATATAGTATATATAGTCTTTAACGGGTTATATATTACTTCTTCGGGTAGCGTAACTATATTAATAAAAATTCTTAAGGCGAGCCGCCGGTTTATAGGTAGTATAGTAGAAATTAAGAAAATTACTTAATAGTATATAGGACGACAGTACTTATAGACCTATCTTTTACTTGTATAGTCGAAACGTTTCGGTATTTTTTAATATAAAGATTATAACGTTAATATAACGTTCCTCTTTAAAACTATTTAGTAGGTTTGTTTATACTAAAGTAATTTCTAGTCGGTTAAATATATTAGTTTAAGTAGCTTATAAAACTAAATCCCTTTTTTATAGTAGTATTACAGAAATAATTAAAAACGATATAATATATAAGCAGATAGTTTCGGTTATTAATTTAAATAAAAATAAAACCTTTAAATTACTACGCTATATACTTTCTGTTGTTTTTAATCGTTATTCGGGGTTTTAAGTAGTTTTTTTATCTTTTTTATTTATTTCGACCGTCGTTTCTCGGCTTTCTAACTCTTCGGGTTTTCTTACTATATAAATTACCGGTTCGACTAAAGTATAAGTAGAAGGTTAGTATTTTAACGAGAACGGAGTTTTTAAAGCGTTATAGATAATTACCTTTCGTTTACGCTTTATTTAGCTTAAACCGAGTATTACTTTAAAAAGTAGCTTCTGTCTTTTATAAAACAGGCTTTCGAACTTAGGTTTCTGTAAAAACTAATAAATCGGTTTACGTTTTTCGAGGTTATAAATATAGCTTAACTATCGTAAGTTATAAAAGTACCGGAATTTATAATAGAACTTAATATTCTTACCGGACTAGCTATATATAACGATAAAGAAATAAATATTATCGAGCTTTTATAGTTAACGATTAAAGTAGTATACTTTATAGATATATTCTGTAAAGCGTTTTTAAGTATAGCGAAGTTAGTCGTTTTTATTTTAATTATTATAATAATACTTAAAGTAGAAAGTATAAAGCTACTATTAGTTAGTATAGCTAGTCGAATACTTTAAAAAGGTAAGATTATAGTTTATAACGTAAAGTCGGTATCGGGTAAAGTATTCGGTAATAGCTACTTTAATACGACGTAAGAGCTAAATATCTTTAATAACCGTATAGTCTCGGGGTACCGTTAAAAATATATCCGGAAAGCGTACGTCGAGTACGTCGTTTAAACCTAATATAGCTATAATACGGAATTCTTACGGTAAATAACCGGTAAGTTATAGTAAATAAGTAATAATACCGGCTAAGTAAATAAGATAACGCTTTTATACTTTTCGATCTTTTAAAATTCGGAGATTAAAGCTAATTACCTATTAGCTACTATAGTAATAGTAACTCGATAACTATCGTAGTATAGTCTAATAAACCTAATTCGTAGTATTAAAGGGCTAGGCGATATATAACGGAACGTATTTAAATTATAGCTATTATTTAATAATAACGGTACGATATAGTAGTATATAATAAAGATAGATTCTCTCTTTCTTTCTCTATATAACTAAGTACTCTTATAAACTATATACAGACCTACGAACCTACTATAAACTTACCTTAAGTTTACTATATAATTACCGTACGTTTAACCGTCCGAATTACCGGTAAATATACGGTAAATTCGTAGGTACGTTTACAGGTAGGTTCGCTACGAACCTACCGGTAGGTATATAACATCCGGTAATACGTTTATATTCTTCGGACTTAGGCTAAAGCTTATAACTTTAGTTCTCCTACTAAAAGACGTTCTCGCTTAACGTAGTTTAGAATTCGTTAATTTAATACTCGAACTTACAACCTCGACGTTAATATAGTAAGCTAAATACCTCGCCTCTAATTACTTTCGGAATAGTAGAAGTTATAGCTACTAATTAATATATACCGGATTAACTACTACGTTAAAAGGATTAGGCTAGCCTATTAAGCTATTTCGCTCTTAATTTCTAATACCTATAGGCTTTAAGTGGTGTGTAATAAAGATATAAAATACCTTTTGTTTATCGTCTTAATCTGCCTGCTCTTACTTATTTAGCGCCGGTTAAAGTAAATTAACCTCTTTAAGGTAAAGGTGTAATAGTTAAAAAAAGAGTAGTAAAGGCTAGAAATGTTTGCTTAATATATAGTATATATAATAAGGAGATCGATTTAGATAGAAATATCTCTGTTAGCATCTATTTAAGAGATATATTTTAAGATTAGACTTATACTTTTTAAATTGTATATAAGTGTTCTTTATACCTAGCAATTAGGGTGTTATATAGTTTTCACTCTTTTCCTAGCTAGCTATTTCTGAAAACTGTTATATTATTATAGTTAAAGAATCTAGATTCTATAGGCATACTAACACCACCTATAATCCACTGAAAGCACAATTAATAAGAGAGGATTATTGCCTTAGATAATGTATTATCCCTAACGCGTCCGCCTCTCTTATATACAGATAGATTTTATAGGCGCGTAAAGTAAAGAAAGAATCGATAAATGCCTTGCGTGTCTGGTCTGTTATATATACGAGGACCTTATAGTTTATAGACTAAGGAAACGCTATAAGTCGATGTCTAACTTACCTGCTAGAAAGGCCTGTAGAAGATGTAAAGCGCTTTTATCGAAACATTTTTCTGACTAACGGCACATTCAGGCATCTTACCGCTTGTAACTTGACATGCTAGTTTCCTCGCTAAGCATTCGGCTTCGAAGACTACAACCTACGCCGCTAAAGTTATAGGAACTAATCCTACCGACGGATAGTATAAACGCTTTCTTACCTAGTGGTTCTTATAAGAATAACTCGTAAATTAGTCGCATAGTGTCTCTTTTCAGAGCCTGCATTCTCCTTATACGGAATAACAATAATAAGTTTTACTCTATCCTAACATTTAGGTAACACTTAACTTAAAGAACTAACTAAAAGCACATCTTTCGGGGTCCGCCACCCTAATAACCCCATTAGTTTAAGCCTAAGCCTAAGCCTAAGCCTTGTTATCAAAGAGGAAGAAAGTATACCGGAATCTGTCAGATATACCTGTATATAAAAAGTACAAGTACACGACGTCCTTTTTAACCTCTAGTATAGCAGCATTAAGTCTGACAGATTCACATACCCAGGGATGCTATCCTGCTTGAACATGTCTCCGTATCGACCCCTCCTTCGTCTTTAGAACGACTTAGCAACGCGGCCATTGATGATCCCTATCAGGACATTTGAGTGCTTGTGACAGTAAAGAGATACACCAAATTAAGCTCATTAACTTGCTTGCTAGATGAAGTAGAGTCTGGGTACGGTACACTTTTTACCCTGTATAAAGTAGCAAATGGCACCGGCACCGGCACTAGGACCGGTACCGTTATCGGCAATAGCATCGGCGACGTTATCGGTAGCGGTAACGGCGCCGACATTGCACAGTAAACTATACATGTGATCTTTAGTGACTGCTTACCTAAGTATGTTATCGAGAAGCGCACGCCCCCACTTATCACATGTCACATGTCAATGTCACATGACGTTGTCACATGTCAGATTTTCATTATCGCTGCGGCAACAAAAAACAATAAACAACAATAACATTACCGGTAAACAATACTAACAGTAATGTCAACAGCAATACGAACAAAAATAAATTAGTAAACAACACGAAACAACTAACATGACATGACATGAATCAATGAATGATGCTGCAATTGGAACTGCAACTTGAAGAGCGCATCTCCTGCTGGCTCTCATCCGTCGACTCGACACTTCAGCCACCGGATGATAATTATCATCTTGACCTTGGAGAGAATAAGAGTATGAATGGGGAAAGGAAGAGGAAACTGAGGCATATTTCCTCCTCCTTCTCCGGTGAAGTGACAGCGACAGCGACAGCGACAGCGACAGCGACCGGTTTGAAAACTGATACATATATACCACCGACATCAACACCGGTAATCATGACAGCGACACCACCTCGATCCAACTCCGGCTTATCACCATCGCGTGGTTATACCCTTTCATCTGTTCCGTCTCTACTTGGCCGCTCAGAGCCATCACCACGACCAGGAACACGGATGCCAGGTCTCAGCGACGAGTCACCGCCAAAGCGGCGGAGAGAGTTAGATGCAACAGGGACAGGACAATTACAAAACGACGACGACGAAGATGACAACCCACCCTCGGAAGAAACACCCACTCTGTCGAGGCTGTCTCTGTCAAGGTTGGCGGCGGCCAACAACAAGCCCCCCCGCCATACCCTCAACCCCGTCTCGCCCTTACGCCGGCGCACACGCAGCCCCATCAAGGTTGCCGACGACCTACGCAGGCTACAGAAGCCGGTCCATGTCGACGCTATCGGTAACCCTAAGGATGCCCTCTGTCGTCTCCCAGAAGATGTGCGCAATATTTACACGTCAGTCCGGAGTGTGGCCCACCACCACAAGGGCTTCATACCGGGCGAGGTGCGCGAGGAGGTGGAAGAGATGCTGGGGAGCGACGTGCAGAGCTATTGGTTTCAGCCAATTGATGATGGAGATGGAGATGGACCGACGACGATGCGATGCGAGAGACGCGAGATCGCACGGGCTGAGCTGGACAACCTTGTCAGGATCAACCACAGCGCTATCGAGTCAAGCAGGCTCTGCCGGTACGAGGATGGCTGGAATGTAGAGGCTCATATGCCCATGTTCAAACATGTCCTTGATCCAGCCAACAGTTGGAATAAGTTTCAACGACAACAACAGGACCACCACCATCAAGTAGCATGCGAGTACATCGCATCCGCCACAATCACAGCCGACTGCATTCCACGCCTTGGACGACCAGGTACTACCAGCTTGAGATTGCCGCTTAGTACACGTACAGGGGGGGGTTCCACCCTGGCATGCTCCGTAAGTAACTCGGACGCGGCATCCAGCACCGGTACAGATGAGGGGGCGGCCGAGGTTGATGCCGATAACGACGACAACGACGATGTATTCACCACAAACGACCGTTATGATCATGGTTCCGCTGGCGGAGGCAGCAGCAACAGCACCGGAAATATGTTCCTGGCTGGTTGGCACAGCAGCAAGGGCGGCTCTAAGAAGGTCGACTTTGCACTGGTCCTTGTCCCACAGCCCAGCTCGAGCCTTCGTACCGCCATCCAGCAGATCATCAACCTCACAATGTCGACACCTAGCATCAACCAGAGCGCATACACGCCCCTGCGCTACAATCCCATCGCCATCGCCGTCGAGGCCAAGACGGCTACGGCGTCACGCGACCCCGTCGTCCAGCTGGGCTTCTGGACGGCCGCCTGGCACAGGCGGATGGAAGCATTGCGTCCGCCGTTGGCTGCCCTCGCGGATAGGACGGCGACAATAAGGACGATGATGATGGTGTCATTGCCGCTAATCTCGATCGTTAATCATGAGTGGAAGGTGTACTTCGCCTGCGACAGGGGGACAAGAATCGTAAGTTCCTCTATCCATACAATACAGTATTGCCATCAGACATCCCCGTCCGCCCCTCCATACATAATAGATATATAAAAGCAACAAATGCATGCATACCAGAGTGTATGTATACTGACTTACCCGGCCCTTTGTAGGAAATGCTTGGCCCGTTATTCATAGGTTCTACGGAATCGATCGATACTTTATATATGCTCCGTGCATCCCTACAGATACTCTCCGAGTGGATCCGGACCACGTATGCTGCCTTTCTAGAGACGTGGTTGTCGGTCGAACCAGGTATTATAAATGAAGAAGACTGAGATTTAGGGACATACTGCCCGGCGGGAAGGTGAATAGGTATCTTAGTGGTTACAAGGTTCATCTTAACGAGTAACTAACGTCTGAGATTCTGAATCTAATCATCACTTATCTTCTGGCATCTATCTATAAGGCGCCCTTTAGATAGATTTCTTTTAGAGACACATACCTGATCAAAACGTCAATACTATACACCCTAACGTATATTCTATAACTATTCTAGGTACTTTGGCATTCAGATAACTTGTAGTTTTGTTTATACTGGACCAAGGCAATGTTGTCTCCCTCATTGTTTTAGACTAACGCTTTGTTAACCTCCTTATCATTCCGTATGTGCTTAGTCTCTTCGACAAGCTCGTCCCAAGTCTTGTTAAGAAATCGATAAATTTCTCTTGCGCCCTTCTCATCCCGAATCTTCTTGCCTGGGTGGGGACGGTACTCCTCTTGATCCGCTTCCGGGTCAGCGCCGTTAAGGAGGAGAAAATGCATCATCTCAGCCCCTTTGATAGTGGTCTTTCGTGCAGCGTGCTGTAGTGGAGTACATTTCTGCTTATTTCGTCGAAAGTTGATATCCGCGCCTGTTTCAAGCAAGTATTTTGCAAGGGTAATCGAACAACTGGACGCCGCTACGTCCCTTAGCGTCATACTAGCCCAAAGGACTAGATTATTGACATGAGATAAGACTCCGGAACTGTTCCAAATATAGACCAGTTGTTGATCCCCCGCCAACTGTGTTTCAGCTGCCTTGATAAGATATTTAGAACCGAAGAAGTGTCTTCCAAAGGTCTGACTCCGCTGGTTGGAAATTGTGGTGACTTGTGGGTTCGTAAAGGACTGATGCCGATACCACTTGCACCAGATTTCGAGTCCCTCGGGCCAGTCACCCGAAACAAGTTGACATAAAATTTCTAGGTCTTTATAGTGCCCTCGATATCGACTGAATGTGGAGTACTCGAATAGTCGCTTCGTGTTCAGGAAGTATTCCATGGTGCTCCTATTGCGGCCCTTAATTGATTCTGAGATGTAATCAACTACATCTGATGTGCGCTTTAGGGAGTCTTTAATAGCCGGCTGATGCTCCGTTGGTTCCTCTGTTAGTTCAAGCATCGCACTTGAAGCTGCAAAAGATGCGAGTAGTCGGAGCTTATGTCGAACTTTGCCGGTGCTGAGGATGGATGGAAATGCAGACAGAACCCCCTTGACAGCTTCGACTCGGTCCTCTCGGACTAGGTCAAAGAGAAGTGGCTCCACTTCGTCCTGAGTGAGATGCTGGGTGTTAAAAACAGGTTGTAGCGGATCGCTTGGATGGCAATCCTGGAGATGTTTCTCCCGCATTTTCTTAGACAAAAAGCCGACTATTGCAAACTGACAGGCAGCAACATGGCATCTCAAAGGGGTGTCATGAGAACTCTCATGCCTGTTTCTGGAGTTGCGCGTTGGGAAACCATGCAGCCATTCCTCACACTGCAGGAACCTGCATTTGAATGGTCGTGGTCCGTAGTAATAGAGGATTTCAACACACTGATCGTGGCACCCAGGGCTCCCGTGGAAATTGGACGAGGTATTGGGTACACTGCAGATCACCATGTCGAGGGCGTGGCGGATGCGTTGAGACATGTCCGATGTTGAGAGTGGATCATATTCATCTCTGTGAGGATCTGGGCAGAAGTAGTCGTAGGTTAGTGAATCTTACTTCCAAGGGCTCTGTAGGCTCGAAAGGTTCAATATTACCTTGATTTGACTTCCCGGTGGAAAGAAAAGACAAATTGCGAAAGCGAAAGACTCTGCAGAGCACTTGATGGAGCAAAGGTTGCTTTTCCTTAAGCCCCTTAAAAATTACTTCTTCCTCGCTATCAGTTTGGCTTTCCCAACCACTCTCATCCTTGCTCAAAAAATCAGAAGTCGTCTGCAAGCCTTGTATCTTCCTGCATTCCCACATCATCCGGATTGATTCGACGAGATTGACTGCCGGGCCGCCCGGATCCACCCCCTTGGTTGAGCGCAGATATTGGCATAACAGCTCAAACCATTCTCGCGTTGAAAAGCTATGGAAGCTGTATTGACCCGTAAGGACTTTCTGAGAACACTCCTCGGATGATAACGTGGAGTCATGATGACGCTGGCATAGGTAGTCGATACATCGCACAGCCAGGTCTAGTGTGGCTTGGTTGATATCAATGAGCTGCGCTCCGAGGTGAGGGCTGGAGATGTATCTGCAAAGAGTCAGATACACTTCGACGACTTTCAGCATATATTACTTACTCCTTTGCTGTGAAGTGGACAAACCGTATGTAACCGCCGACAATCTCGACAATTGGGCCAAGAAGGTCTACAACATCGAGCTTCGCCACCATATTGAAGACCTGATCTCGGTTGCGAGACTGCACAACGAGTGCTTGATGAGCCTCCTCGACGGTAAGTGGGGTGGGAGTGCACGCTACCCATCCCAAGAGTCTCCGAGCCTTCTCTGCTACGCCCTTGACTTCGTGCTTGCCTAGGCGTATGATGATACGATGGTAACTGTATAATAGTCAGTCAGCTGCGGTGCGTCCTATCAATTCAGGCCTGCGGCTCTTACGCAGCATCAAGGTTCTCTGGGAGAACAGATAACTCATTCTGAATTTCTGATAAGTCGTGCATAGTTGCGACTATGTCCATAATAAGCCGAGCGTAGAGGAACATGCCTTTGGCGCTACTTGCTACCGGCGCTAAAAGCTTCCTCATCTCGACTTGTGCCCGTGGGAGGACGGTGCGACTATTGAAGATATCCTGACTGCGTTGACTGACGTAGCCTTTGATGCTACTTTCGTTATGTTCGTGAATCTGGATGGTGATTACTTCGTTATCCAAGGCCTGCACGAGATCAGCTTCCGGTCGGCTACTGAGAATGATTTTCAGGTCTTTGCATTCGTTAGCCAGCCTTAGAAGTTCTGTGGTAAGTCTGCCTCGCTCTGCTGCATTGATCTCATCGAGACCGTCAATAACGAGGTAGACTAGGCCAATGTGGCAGAGAAGGGAGGACAGGAGGTTTGTGAGGGCTATTAGATCACAGAGATCGGTCATGGATTCGCAGACAGCCCCTATAAGCTCTTCGTTGCTTCCGGCCAGCTGAAAGGTGAGGGACTGCATTATTGACAGAGCTGAAGTCTTTTCGTCTTCGTATGTCAGAAATGCAAAGCCTGCTACCATCTTGATGCTTTTGAGATGGTCGACAACGGTGCAAGTGAGGACGGTTTTGCCTACGTACAAACGATCTGTACGTCAGATCTGGACTACCGGAAGTGGACCCTTCGAGGCGCCTGTCCATAGGTCTGGGAACAGAGCTGATATGGGGAACAACGGAAATGTCTTCTTACCTGCCCCTGGGATACCTTTCAGCCACAGGATTCGTGATTCTCCTGGAAATCCATCGAACCATTTAGTGTACGTCTCGTTACTGAATAGCCACGCTCCAGCCTCCCGACAGCGAAGGCCGTGAATGCGATTTAGGGCTTCATTGTAACCGCGCAAATTGAGAGATGTCTTAATGCGGTAGAACTCTTGCTGCCGATTCTCCTTTGCTTGCTTCTTGAACCCCTCTAGTGCATCTTTCCGAAACTCATATTCTTGTTGAATGTGCTCTAGGCGTATGTCTGTTCTCATCAGTCGAGCGAGGCGCTCTATGTGGCTTGCAACTTCCGATACAACGGAAGAATGCATTGGCCATACGCGATCGAATATATGCAACCAGCCTGCGGGGATAGTTAGCATAACTAGTCTGTATTGAGGTATGACGAAGGGGCGAGGTTAATTACCGGGATGAGTGAAAGGCTCCAAAGTTACACGATAAAATTGGAGGATATCCTTAAAGAATAGAACAAGAACCTCTTTTCTCTCGGTATTCTGGCTGAAGATTGCCCCTGAGGCTCGGAAATCAGGCAGTGCTTTCCCTATTTCGGCTGCGGCGTTGATGATGGAGTCGTAGGCCTTGTCGAAAGTGCTCGACCATTGCAAAAGAAGTGCCACTGGGCCCCAGAGCAACTCAAGGACGTGACTACATCCACCAATGATATCGTTAACTACGTCAGCGTAGTCCTTGAGATGCTCCAAATACGGCTGGATTTTACATAGGTTGCGAAGCTCCTGGTCGGCCTGTATGTTGTCTGTAACGTCGTATACATCTTCAATAGACGTTGCCTTGAGAACATCCTCCAAAGGCACAGATATGGGCAGTCCGTCTTTGAAGGACAGTGCTGCTCTCTCGAGTTCGGCCAGGAGGGCATCGGTAGGAGCGGGAATGTTTGCTCGTGGCATGTCACCCTGAACTGTGCCAGATGGATCCAGCCTCTGTTCAAGATGGCCACTTCCAGAAGCCTTCTCATACCGATCATTATCAAGAGATGGGATAAGACGCTTTGGCAGCAAGTCCCAGAGCTCTTTGATCCTTTGATGTGTCTGGTCTTGTAGGGAGCGTAGGGCCGATGATTGTCCACAGGTCCGCCTTTCTGGTTCTTCCAGTAGGATATGAAACAAGCTCCTCAAAACTTTGACATAGCTTTCTGATGACTCGTAAACGTCGCTGGGAATATCACTTCCTCGCAGACCTAGAGTTTGGCCCCAGATCTCGAGACGCTCCTGCGCGGACCGAAGACTCTCCAAGTGGTGCTTGGGAGCCGCAGGTTGGCCTCCAGCAACGCAAATTTGAATAAACATGGTTTGAACAGAGTGAAAGTGTTTTAGCAAACTCTGAACTGCCAGACGCTGGTACACCTCATCCATGTTAGGCCGACTTCGAGGGTCCGTCTGAAGAGCGTCTAAAGATAACTCAATAAGCGGGTATACCAAGTCCTGTTGGGGGTCTTCAGGCTTTAGCGCTTCCATCCAGTCCAGTACTTCTTGCTTAACCTCACCATGAGGCTGGTAGAAACCGGCATCTTTCATTCGAGGAAAACGTCCCGTTGTGAGTCGCTTTTTGCGGAAACCTTGGACGCCTTCTACTCCTCTCAGTATATAGGTGACAGTTTCGGCAATAAGACAGCCGAAAGCCCAAACATCGATGCCTCGGTTGACAGTCTGTGGGTTCTCTTCCATATCGGTACACTCTGGTGCAATGTAATCCCCACTGATGGGCTTGTACGGCGTATGCGATAGAGCCATTGAGTCCTTCAAGCTGCCCAGTCCGAAGTCGGCTAGAATGAAGGTATCGTGGCTCACCAAGACATTAGGTGGCCGGAGGTCATGATGGTAGCCGATAGCCTCGAAGTCAACACCATGCTCGTCCTCCTTGAGATGAAGGCGGTGTGTCTTGGAAAGTGCCGACGCAAGTCCTGTGAGTGCCGAGTAGAAGGTGAAGTCCCATCGGAAGTCTTCGTGGCGGGTTTTTGCCATCAGGAATTTGCCGAGATCCATATCGATATACGGAAAAAGGAAGTTGTGCTCTTCTTGGTAAGTGTAAGAGCCCCAAAGAGGAATTATATTGGGGTGTTTAAGTTGGTTCAGGAGTCGTAAACACTTGTCTTCTCTGTTGAACTCATCCGTCCGGCCCCTGACCTTGAGTCGCTTCCGGACTACGTGCACCTTTTTCGCCTAGAAAGTTTTATATCAGGACAACCTGTGCCCGATAGCAACTAGCTCACTAAAATGACTTGAGGCACTTACTCGTTTGTCCGTAAAGTTTTGTTGGCATGATGATATACAGATATTCTCCACATCGCTGTAGGCCCCAGTGCCGATCTGCTCAGTGCTGACAAAGGGAAGGATCACTCGCTTGTCAATCTGAAGCTGACACTCCCACATACGCTCGGGGAAGACGTAGGGCAAGAACATCCATTGGACCTCTAATGCAAGTCGGTGGCCGATCGCGCGGCCTGTGATCTCCTCGGCATTCTCTTTACTCAGCGGGAGTTGGCTGTCGAGGACGCCATGTTTGCGGAAGTCTATGATGTGATGCTCCCAGCCATTATAAACGAGCATAGCAAACACCCTCTTGCCGTTATCGTGTATCGTGTGCACCAACTCAATGCGATCACCCGGACCGCAAGTCAACTCTTGGACGGCGCACTTAATAGCGGGTAGAGTGAATATTTCATCAAGTTTGTCGGCAGGCAGGAAACGGTGCTGAGAGATGGATGTCACCAGGCCATCTTCAATCTGCTCCCGAAGAGCGTCAACTCATGTCGACACGCCTTGTACGTTGGGTGCCATGTTGCTTCTGACCCTGGCGGTGGAAACAAGAACGCAGAAACAACTTGGAATACACAGCAGTCGGGTGACGTGCTTTGGGAAGAGTAAGTGGACAGATTGTCTGGGTTCATCGATCACTAATCAATCACCAGGCATCAGTCCTTCTGGGATATTTTGGCCCCGGTCAAGCGTAACAGTTCACAGCCGCAAGACTACGCACGTTTCTGTGGTCACCATGCAATGCGGCCAAGCACTGCCAGCGCACTACTGCGACTAAGCACTGCCCCTGCATTGCCCCAGCACTGCCTAGGCACTTCTAGAGAAAACTTCCCGAGAATAACGCCCTTGTGCTCTTACAATAGATGGCGGCAATGGTCGCGTGCGTATAAAGACTCGCAACGATCGAAAACTGGCCACTCTCCATTTGTCCGGCTCCCCGAACCGAACATTATACGCCTTAGCAATCTGCTTATTACTAGAAAGGAACAGAAGAGGAAAGAAACAAGATGGTCACTACCTACCTGGAAGCCCGCTATGTAGACCGGGCCAAGCTGAATGGGCTGCTGCAGGCCCTCTTTGGGCAGAGCTATAGCGTGGAGGTGGGTAATTGCTGCTGCGCGGCAGAGTGCCGCCCAAGTAGTGATCGCCAGCTAATGCATCTCTCAGATTTCCGGCGATACGATATCGGTAGAGGCCTCCAGACAGCTTACAGAGGTAAGATCTTGGATACATGGGTAGTCCCCTGGCTTTGTGACGAGAACCATTATCAACGTTTTATCTAGGCAGAGATGAACACTGTGTCACGAAACAAATGATTGACTGAAGATGATAAGGAACGGGGGAAAACTACCTAAGTGCTTGGGCGGGCGGGCGCCGAGGACCGATGATTGAGCCGGAAGCCACCTTACGCGTACATACTTAGGTACTTTCAAGGCCGAAGCTGCAGGTTAATTCCGGGGGCCAAAATGCAAGTTTTTCGTACAGTACAACAATGTCAGAAGTAGATCGTACCCCACACTCCTTGGCTGAGATATATGTACCAATACATAGGTCATCTATCTTCGAGGCTCGCACTTAAACCCTCCCTGATAATATACAAGTCAGAAGTCGGCAGAGTACCAAGTCTCCATCAACCATACCAAGCAATGTTCTCGGTGCATATTTCCACGACCGGGACGTCTAGCCAAGGGACCATGCCTCGTAACACAGCCTGCCTAGATCGCTTATGCCTAGCAGCCTATGAATATGGCCTTGGATATCTGTGGAAAGACTTCGAATCCAGACTCCCGGACCTGCTTGTTGCAACCGAGGGCAGGGTCGGTGTGGCCATAGCCGGGAGAGATCAGATTCAATGGGCTACAACTCCTGGAGAGTTACGGACTGCTCTTGGAGAAGGACAGTCGACGTTATTGTAAGAATGTGTTCGCTGCAGCTGAATCGGGCTGGTTAATGGTTGACGATGTCGCTCCTAGAATTCTCAACCGGTATAATTCGTGGAGCAGGATAGATATCACCGTCGAATGTTTCTCTGCGGTATGCCAGCTTTCCGGAATCACCCCATACTTCTTGCACTTTGTGGTTGGAATGGGCAGGAAGTTCTCGTCGAAGGATGAAGACTTCATGTCATGTTACAGCACATTATCACCACATAACGATTCCCCAATTTCCAGCTTGAGCAACGAGGCGGAGATGGGCGCATCTTGGTGTAAGTCTTCCTTATTACGGTATCCCTTCAGTTGCCAATACACTGATACTTTGATGTATACAGGCCTATGCTACAACATTCGATACTTTGAACGGCATGGCCGGGACCTGGAAGATCCGTGGTCATGTCGCCAGTCGGCTCTTCACCACAGCTTCTCGCCAGTTTCTATGAAGTCGAATTGGGTCGTCATTCAGGCCCCTAAAGATTTTGACGCAAACGTGAGATCAGAAAAGCATGCAATGTCTTTACACTTTCGATATTTAAGCGGAGCTCTTTCGAATTGGAGACAATATCTTGACTCCTTCGCGCAGAGATTCAATACTCTGGTAAGTAGACTCCGTGCCACCAAGGTCAGATGCTATCATCGCTAGGTCATTTAAGTCTAATGAACACCCTTGCCGCTGCTGTCCGAAGAACCAACAGATTGCAATACCGAATTCGTATGAAAACTTAAAAATCAATTTCTCTCATGAGCAGCACCTCCACAACCTCAGGGGGAAACTTCGTCATGCACAAAACATCCTTACCAATACGAGAGACACGTTGAAGATCATCCGCGAACATGGAAACTCTATAGCACATTGGCGAGGCCTCCTTCCAGCAGAACATGACGACTTTCACCGGGACTTAACTAGTCTATCTCGGGAGATCGACACTTATATCGGAACATCGCACAAGCTCCTTCGGATATCAGACGACTTGAAGATCATGGTAAGTCCCCAGGCGCCTAATTGGTATTCTTGATGTATTTCCTTGAGGCATGACTATTCTAATTTTGCCGCTATACAGTACGGTAATATCCTCACATTCCACGGCCAAGAGCTACAGCACGACACCAGCTTGAAGCTCACGCACCTCGTGCAGGCTGATGCGGTCGAGAATAGAGATATGGCGGTTCTGGCCGACCTAACCTATAAGGACTCGAAAACCATGCGTATCGCGACAGTTATTGCCATGTTTTATCTCCCGGCGAATCTCGTCATGGTGTGTATCCTAGCCAACTCTCGTTATACTGTACCCTCTCAGACATCTCTGTGTTAGGCGGGTCGTAATATCTGCTAGCTGGTTAAAAGCTTGTTCTTGGTACCCCTCAACTAACTTCCGTATTAATATAATCAGTCATTTTTCAGCAGTACGCTTGTTTGGTATGGAACGGCAGTCGACGCGGCAGAAAGCCAGGGCTCGAAACTGCGAATCCGCAGCGAGGTATGGGTCGCGACCGTTGCGGCGGTTGTGCTCGCCGCTGGCACTGTTGGCTGGTCTTGGTGGTGGAACTTCAGGGAACAGAGGAAGTCAAACAAGAACGCCAATCACAGACCTCAGCAAAGTAGGGATATAGGAGTTGGCTCATCGATGTAACTGAGTTTGAATTCTTTATGATCATCAAGCAAAATATAATATTGTTATCTTACACGCTGGATCTACCTGGCTTTATAGAAGCTGTCTGTATACCTGCCGCTACTCATTAGACCTGAAACCTATAATGCAAAATATCATATGTATATATATATCAGATGTAGTAGCCGTTTAGGTACGAGTGGTAGTTGTGTTCGTGTGTGTCTTCTTATTTTCTACGGAAGGGCCTAAACGCCCGATAGATATATTTACAGAAAAGTGGGACCGAGGAGCCCACCTAAACGGTGGCCCCCTATTGGCCACCACATCAGAATTGATAATATTACATTACAAGCCTAGTCTTTAAGATGATCGACTTATCTAAGCTCTCGTTATCCTCCATATATCATGTAATCTCAAGCCTTTTACATCCGGCTTCAATAGTGATACCTATGATACTCCGCCTCTCACTCGAGGAATTTCAGGTTTATATTACGAAACTATTCTGCAACTATATACCTGAAGTAACCAGACGCGATGTAAACGAAAACATTTAGCAACACACATTTGTCCTTATTGCAATATGTCTGCTAACCTCTACAATCTGGTTAATAAAGGGGTTGTTCATTAAGCGGTGGTAACAATCTAGTCTTACCTTCTTCATTTTCATTTCCAGGTCGGCTTCCGTCATCCCGTTCATATTCATCGTCTGATTAATGATTTGTATCTTCGCCTGTTGCACCGCTTGGACATACTGCGTAGCATCGTAAGCCATTATTGACTGGGTATTGGATAAGGAGCGTAAGAGTTACTGACTGTTTCCACAGAACCGGGGACGATATATCGGATAACTGTAACCTCTTGTGTCTGCCCTATGCGATAAACGCGATCAACGGCCTGTGCCTCCACCATCGGGTTCCAATGGGGCTCCATCAGATGCACGAGGCTGGCCGCTGTAAGGTCTACCCTGTAACAAGGCACCGTTAGTTAGAAAGTGTGCGATGAACCATTACAGATAAATGTGTGTACCCTTCTGCGGCACTGCCGATACTAGCCAGCATCACTGTGCAGTCGGGACTGTTATTGAAATGAAGTACAGCTTTTCGACGCCCTTCGAGGCTGGTCTGTCCGTCAATTCGTTGGAAGCCAATGCCCTCCCCATGAATGGCATGCTCGACCAGATCAAGCATCTTGACCCAGTAACTGAACACAATACTGCAAAAGGTCAGCCATGCGTCCGTTCTTACAACAATTAGTGGGAGCGTTGGGATTACCTTTTTTTTTGCTTGCAGCTAGCACCGTTGGTTGATGATACCCGGTGTAGGTTCTTCAACAAAGCAAATACCTTAGCTGAGGGTTGATGGACAACTTCGGCCGAACTGGATCTTTTCAAGTTAGCTGATTGGAAGGCCGATATGTCCTCTCTGTGCGCCAGATCAACTTGTAGCTTTGCTTTTGATGGTCCTTCCTCTGAAGTTGCACAATTGGCACATAGGTGATTCTTTGCCTTTGCCACAGCGTTGGTACCGTCAATCTCCCCTCCGCAGACGGAACATGTGTTGTATTGGATCTGCTGTACTTCGAAATCAAAAGAACCGACAGAGCTTTCTTTGATAATCGTCTTGATAGACTCAGGCACAAGCTGCTTGTGATCGCAGATGAGTCGTAGGGAGTTGATCAAAGGTAGAATGTTGCTTTTCTTGCCTTGTGGGGATGAGTCCAATTGTGGCACCTTGTTCAAACCCGCAGCCATACTTGCGGTGATCTCCTTGACTGAGTCATATAAAACCTGATCATCTGGAAGAAGATAAACTTCTTGTATCCTCTCGGAACGAGGAGGCAGGCTTAGTTCACCAGAGGACAAGGTTTTCTGCTTTGTCCTCCGAAGACATGTCGCTCGAATAAGTTCTTGCAGGCGTTGAACACCCAATTCGTGCTTCTCTTCCACGGGTTTAACAATCCAGTGCATGAACTGGGGCCTTCTCTCGAATGGAGAAACGCGTACGAAACTGAGTAAGGCGCCGTAGTCGTCAAGAGAATTGTGGATTGGCGTTCCGGTTAGGCACCATCTATATCGGGATGGCAGATCACAAGCCGATACAAAGGCCTGGCTTGACCGGTTTTTGATGTGGTGAGCTGCAAAAGAACATTAATAAGGAAGAAAAGCTATGTATGCAAGGGACTCTGCTTGCCTTCATCCAAGACAACTCGGAGCCATTTCCAAGAATAAAGAGGACGCTTTCCATCTGGGGCTGCCCAATCAGATCGAAGCGTATCATACGTCGTGATGACAATGTCCGTATCCGGGAATCCATCGGCAAGGCTTTTTCGACTGGAGCCGTGGTATATTTTGACTCGTAGTTTTCCTTTGTGTATATGTCTTGACGCCAACAGGTTGTTAGTCTTCGTACTAAGCCAATTTAATGTTGAAGCCAGCGTTTTACCGTGATGCCTGGGCCTCCCAGCCGTATATTGCTTTTTAAACAATCAGTCGTTGATCAGTAACCACCATATTTGTCTTGGTTGACCTACTGGACTTTGGTGCAACGATGAGTGTGCCCCGATGGTTTGTTTTCTCAGTATGATCGATTGTCATGGAGTCAAGGTCCAGAGATGAGCATATCAGTGCCAACACACTCAAAGTCTTTCCGAGACCCATGTCCTTTGTATATCTGTCAGTAACTCAGCTGCTTGCGATTACAGGAATGACTCACGTCCGCAAGTATTCCTCCCCTGGCTGTGGGAGGCCTCGGTTCCAGTGATCCTGTTATTGTGTGGCGATAACTGTAATTGGATCCTATTTAGCAAACCGATCATACTCCGAAACTGGTCTTTGGATTCAATTACCGCAAGATCTGGCTGTTCTGATCACGTTGCGTTTTCCAAAGCGATGGGAACATCGGCTGCTCAACATGGCCGTTCTCCTTCTCCAGCATAAAGGCGAGAGATACAATTTGGTGACTACCCAAAGCGTCAGTCACCGAGTCATCGTTGAAAGTAGATCGAAATGGTATGTCGTACCTCATTAGGGGGGAGTGGAGCCGTGGACTTGGAAGCGTGTTTAGCACCGTTACTGACCCACCATCTGCCTCCGCTGTTTCAAAAAGTCGTAGAAGGTTACTCTTTCTTATTTCGTCTTCTGGTTCGGATCGTAAGGACCCATCGTCATCGGTTTCAAGGCGCAGATCCTTGAATCTTGGCATTTCTGCACCTGGACGAAGCAGATAATGGGGGTTGTCATATTCGACCCCGGGTAGAACTTCATTATCCCCAGGATGCTGTAGAAAGAAACCAGCGTCGGAGAGAAGGTTGCCGATAGCTTCTTTGTCATGCCGAAGGCCGTGTATGGTAATGCGTATGGTGTATTCTCGGGCTATTTTCGCAGGGGTTTTTGCTCTCGACTTCGACTTTACCGCTCCCTTTATGTCCCTGACCTCCGAAATGAGAAGCGTGGCGTCTAGTCTGAGGGAAAACTGATTGAGTGTGTTGACGAGGCGGGATTCACTCAGAATACCAGCATATGTACCAGAATTCTGAGTTTGAAGCTTGAAAATATCACCAAATGGTTTGAGGTTGACAGGTATAAAGCGGGCCCCATTCTCCTGCGTAAAAGAAGATACGGGCGCTGCAATCACCTTTTGTTGGCCTGTTAGAAAACTCCATGGAGTGTTGGAAAGATACGACTTACAACACCGAAACAAGTATCATAGTCACTGCAAACATCCATAGGTTCATCCAGAAGTGACACGGCCGGATTCTGGGATGGTGGTTCGTTGGCCTGAATGCGATCGGGTATCAAGCCGAGACTTTTTAAATCATCGATTCCGGAGACATCCTGGATAGCAGTCGGGACTCCGATGGTGATAAAGTCATCGATCTGGGTTTGATAACTAAAATCGCCGCCGGTGAGAGTACCGAACTGGTCGCCGTAACCAACTATTTCGCCAGTATAAAAATTATCGGTCTGGGTTTCATAGCTATTATCGCCGCCGGTGAGAGTACCGAACTGGTCTCCGTAACCAACTATTTCGCCAGTATAAAAGTTATCGGTCTGGGTTTCATAGCTATTATCGCCGTCGGTGAGAGTACCGAACTGGTCTCCGTAACTAACTATTTCGCCAGTATGAAAGTTATCGGTCTGGGTTTCATAGCTATTATCGCCGCCGGTGAGAGTACCGAACTGGTCTCCGTAACCAACTACTCCGCCGGAAGATGTGGCAAACTGGGTACCGTAGCCTTGATACTCATCTTGTGACGGGTTAGTCCGACATACATCAACTCGGGATTATACATCCGGTGTGGTCATCGCAAATTCGCTGCTGTCAAGATTATCGAACTCGCTTCTATAGCCAAGCTCACCACCGGTAACAGTTGCAAGGAGGTCTCCATACCCAACCTCGAAACATATAACGGTGCTAAGTTGAGTCCCAAAAGACAATCCACCGCAGCAAAAGATGTCAAAGCTATTGCCGGAACCGTAATGCGACTTTTCTGACGGAAGAAAGGCACTGCCGAAAAGAGGAAATGGAAACTCACAGCTGACGTCGCAAGACTCCTCACGGGGTTTCTTGGCTTCTCGGTCGTCCCCACCGTCATATGCAAAGGGGCTGGGCCGCTTGCTACTTGTAGGTGGGTGGAGGTTCCAGAGCCTTTGGTCGGGATCCATAACGAGTTGAGGTAGCTAGAGGCTACTAAAAGGAAACAGGCGAACGTCTGGAGATATGTTATATCGGGGTACAATAGAGGGACACTCTCCAGGTTGTCAGCCCGCGCCTCAGGCATCCATGCTGCGCCTGAACTTAGCCCAAGGCATTCTTCCACCCCAGCATCGCCTTGCATGTTATTGGCTCATCATTCAGACTAAGGGTAAGGGTTGCGCGTAACCTACGTGGTTTTATAGTCATCTAATACTATACGCCTAGCAGCTTCAAATTAAATGATCTAAAAGCTGCGCCACGTCGCTCCCGGCCAGCCCGGCTTGTGTTCCGGGATTTACTGGTTTGTCTAGGTATTAATATTAAGGGCTCCAGTATAGGAGCTTCATGGAGGCCAAAATCATCTTGAAGAGCATCTCCGACCGCTTCGTAGCATCGGTGGTATAGGTCTAGTCTAGTCTGTTAGAAACCCCTTCAAGGTTCCAACTGATCTTGCTAAATGCTATGAGGTTTACAAAAGGACATGGGATTGAAACTTCAATCTCAAGGGGCCTCGTGTTGAACAGTAAATGAAGTGAGTAAGTGCATTGCGTTGAAGAGCGTGAGTCTCTGGGAAACTACATAACGGGGGCAAAGAAATGGACGTCGAATCGTCTCGATGAACTGGTCCTTCCGACAAAAATGACTATACTAGAGACTAAGACGAGGACATGTTTGTTCATGAGCTTGACGAGACCATACAGAATAATGCCACCAGCATGTTCTCGTTTCTCCCCGACAAGGACCTGCGCGTTGCGGCGAAGAGGAGATGCCAGCCAGTACGTCGCGGGCTAGTCCCACATCGACCAAGCGGACATATCGACGCCGCCAGTGACAGGTCTCCACATGCCGACGACAACGTGGGTGCTTATAGACTGCCATCCTGACTCGACAGTCAGAGCATGCCACGATAAGACATGCGTCGGAACTACTGCTTCTCACTCATGCTCGGTGTGGGGAAGGGAATTATAGGCGATAAAGAGTGCGTCGTCTCGTGCATCTCTTGGAAACCTGCCATGCCCCTCGTTCTCCGACTCCAGCCCCCTCTGAAGATGTCGCATCGTATGTATTTGTATGTATGTTGTCGTCATTACTCTGCTGTCCGCCGCGAGTCGTGGGCCACTGTTCTGAAACTGGCTTAAGGCAGTGAGTCTCGCAGGACAGCATTGCGTAACATAGGAAGCCTCCGAGGACTGTGGCGTACCGTACCGTACCGTTGCGAGTGCCTGCATCCGCACCTGGTAGCGTCGCATCTGGCACAATGTTGATCTCATTATTGTCTGTCTTCCTCTGTCCCTCATATATGCCGTGATGGATCTGTTGCGTCTTCGCTGCCTCGGTTCGTGTATCTTCGAATGGTATGATTGAAGTACGAGCTAATACTGGGCTGCTCTCCGGCAAGAGCAGGCGGCGTGAGGACGACAACCAGCCTATGGTCGGGTTCGGCATTTGCTTCGTCGAACTCTGGGTTGATACCGCTGATTTCGAAGCCGTACAACTCGACTCCGCCAATAAAACCCTCGGCTGCGAGCACCCCCGGGGCCTCCAGCCCTATCAATGTCCCGGTTCGATCTGTCAACCGGATTGTTGTTCGTCTTCGCAGGTGTCGATCGACGGCGGGGAGGACGCGGCGGCGGCGGTGCGTGTCGAGGACGCGAGATGATAGGATGGAGCAATACTTATCAGGGTCGAGCATTATGTTGAAAGAAACTGATGATAGTGTTGCCGTCCTCTTCACGATCAATTGATCACTCGTATTTGACGTTGTTGTCAGTTGCCATTGTCACTGCCATTACCATCGCTCACCGTCCCCGTATCACCATGAGCAAGCTGTCCCCCGGCGAGTAGAAGAAGACATATCGTTTGCAGGTATCGCGAAACATAAAAGTCAAACGAGGGCTTTCGTGCGGTGGTGTTCGAAGCGGGTCAAAGTCGGATTGTCGCCAGAGTCGTTGTCGTGGTCACTTTCGCAAATGCAAAGAAAGCTGACCTCGGCTATTGGCACGCGGTGCCGAGATCGGTGCCGAGATTAGTGCCGAAACCGGTGCCGGGCGGACAATCTACCGTGTGCTTATTTAAGTAAGTAAGTAGGCATAAGTTGTCAGACGGCAGCAGGGGTCCCTGCGGAAATACCTCGGTCTGTATAAATAAATAAGTTATATAATTAACTTCAGGATATATTTAATATAAAAAGTAACGTACCCGAATAAACAAAGTATAAGATAATATATTAATATATTAATCGAGTATATATTATATATAATAATTAAAAGTTTTATACGTTATAAAAGTTAATCGCGTTATACTATATATATATTTATTCGAAAAAGAAATAATAGCTTATAATACTTTAGCTAGTACTATAGTTATTTATAAGACTTTTAAAGATTAAAATACTTTCGAGAATTAGTTTAAAATTAAAGTAAAATAAGTAAATATTTAGTTAGCTATAATATAAGAAAAAGTTTAGCTATTTTCCTTATAAATACTATTACTAAAAAAGTTTAAATAAGCTATTTTAATATATTAAATAGCGGTATAGTATAAAGCTTTAAGCTTAATTATTAAAGTTTTAAATTTATTTATAGCTAGCTATATAAATTATTTATAAGTATAAAGAGACTATAAATTTAATATAAAAAGATAAGATATATATAAAACTCGAAAAGTAATAATATAAAGTTAAATATTAAATTCGGTTATAAAAACCTATACTTTAATATACTATTATACTAAAGATTTAAATAACTAGTATATTAATCGACTAACGATAATATAGCTAAAGATATAAAATAGAAAAGCTAATACCTCGGATAATTATAATATAATACTAACGGCTTTAAATTATAAAATAACGTAAAAACGACTTATAATTTAAATTAAAACATAAGAAAAGGCAATAGCTATAAATAATAAATATTAACTTTCTTAAGTCTTTAAAGCCTATAGCTAAATAAACTATTTATTTATAGTATTTAGCTATATAGATTATTTTAAAAGCTAAATAACTAGCTATAGAATTACTAACTAGTTAAAAATAAATAACGGTAGTTTTAATTATATTTATATAATAATAAACTTTTATTAAAAACTATATTTAATAATAAAGGTAGTTATTTTATATAACCGGATAAAGTATAACGTATATATAGTATATAATATTTAATATAGTTAAAAAAAAACCTTAGTAAAAGGATTAACAGAATAAAGTAAAAGTAAGCTAAAAAGAAAATAAGCCCGGAATAGCTTAAAACAGAAAGAAAGTAAAAAAGAATCTTTACTTAAACGTAATAAAACGTTATATAAGGTATATAAGAAATCGTATCGCTTATAAAACTACTAAGTAATATTTTTTAAAAAAGCCGTTTTATAGTTTAAACTATATTATTCCGACGTTTTAATAATAAAGTAAAAGATTTAATAAGATAAAAACTTAGCCTATCGAATTAAAAAGCTTAAGATTTAAAAGGTAGGTAAATAATAATTAGTATAAAAGTATATATTAACTACTTTTTTAATTAAAGTATAAATAGCGTTTTAAAATATAAAGATCGAATTTATTTACCTATTTATATAGTTAACCTTATTAAACTTAAATATAACTATACTTATTTTTAATAATATTTATCGGTTTATAAATATTAAAACAGTAAACCTTTTTAAGTATATAATCGTTAAAAATAAAGAAGTATTTATTTTTATATAAAAAAACGTTAATATTAAAGTATAAAAGGATAACGGCTTAAAGGTATTTAAAGTTAAAAATACAGCCTTTTATAAAAGATTTATATTTAACTTAATACTACTTAATTAGTTTTAAGAAAAAAGATATTATTAAAATAATAAAAAAGACTAAAATACTATTAAACAGAACTATAATAACTTTCTTTTATATACTTTCTTTATAAAATATAAATAAAATATATTAAAAAGGCTTTTAAATACTATAATTAAGGTTACGTTTAAAGAAAAAGTAGTTTTATTTAATATAACGTTATAAAAAATAAAACGGTAGGTTTCAGATAAATTTTAGTATTTATAATTAAGATATTTAAAATTAAAAAAACTTAGTAAGGTTATTAGCTTATATTAAAATATTTAAATAAGGTAGAAGTTTTATATATATAATAAATATACTATAAAGAAGATAAAAAGATAAGTGTTTCGAGTTTTTCGAAAAGAATTATAAGAAATCTAATATTTTACTTTAAATTTTACTAATATTATAAAAAACTTTAAAAAATATAAAACAACAGCTTTCTTTACCTATTATAAAATAAGGGTAATATATAACTATTACTTTTAAAACCGAGACTAAATTACGTTAAAACGCTTACTAAAATTATTTATAAAAACTATAAAAAATAAAAAAGTAATATTTAAAACCTTTAAATATAATAAGGAAATCGTTAAACTATAGTAGTTAAAAAACTAATTAGAAAACGATAATAATATTAAAATTAAGCTTTCGGTATTATAAATATAAATATAAAACGATATTATCGAACGTTCGAAAGGTATAGTTATTATAAAGGTAAGGTATATAATAGTTTATATAAAACTTTTAAATTTCTTTTAAAAAAAAAGTAATTAAAGTAGCTATATATTTATATAACCGGCTTTTAAAGTATATTTAAAGGCGATAAAAAACCTTATTAAAAAGATAAAATAAACTTATAGCTAAGTTTCTTATTAATTTCCGCTATTAAGTATATTATTTATAGGTATTTAGTTATAAAATATATATAATAACATTTATAGTATAAAGTAAAATAAAACGATTAAAAAAAATAAACTTTTAAGCTTAAATAAGCTACCTTATAGAATATAAATCGACTAATATTTATAAGATATAAAACCTTTAAACTAATAAAGTATACGTTTTAAAAAATATTATTTTCGATAAAAAGACAACGTTTAATAGCTAAATAAACTATTTATAAAATAATATCCGAAAGGTAAATATTAATATATTATAAAAATACTTATATTAACAGATAATCTTATAAAAGAACTTAATAAATGCTTTATTTAAAAAGGAAAAAGTAAAAGATTTTAAAAGTAATACTATTTACGTTAAAATTAATATAAAAGCGAAAGTATATAAAAGCAGGAATAAAATAATAAAAAAGTATATTAAAAAGACTAATTACTTTTTAAGTAAAACGTATATATACCTACTAACTTTAAAGGTATCTCCTTTTTTATTATATAGCTTTATCTTTACAGCTTTTATAATAAAGATAAATAAAAAGTACTTAAAAGATAAAATAACACTTTAAACTGATAAAGTATATTTATAAATTTTAACGTTTAATATAAGAAAACTATAAAACTAGCTAAAGTAATAAAACGGGAAAACTATTATAAAGGGTATAATATAAAGAAAGATAAAAAGGTTATCTTAAAAGATAAAAAGCGTAAATCTAAATACGATATTATACTGTTTATAAAAGAAATAGAAGATATATAGATAAAAGCTACCTTTAGCTTTAAAAATGTTTTATAAATATTATAGATATATTTATAAAAACTTATTTAAATAAACAGAAAAAGACTATTTTTAAAGCTATAAAGAAATATAGTTATAAGAAGAAAAGGTAGTAGGCGTAGTAGTTAGAAAAACCTTATTAAACTATATATAAGTATATATCTATAAATATAATAAATATAGGTTTTTTACTAAATATAAAGCCTAGCTAGTTATCCGAAAAGATTAATAATAAAAAGGCGATATAAAAGAAACCTATATAACTACTTTTATTAAAAAGTTATTTAAAATAATAATAATAATCGTAGCTAAGTTCGATTTCGAACTTATTTAATATAATACGGTTAATACTTTTATTAACGTATTACTTAATAAAGAGATTTATATATATATACTATAAAGATATTAAAAGTTAAAGTAAGTCTTTTTACTAAGAAAGGCCTTTTATAAACTTAAAAAATCTTTATTACTATAGTAAAAAGAACTTATTTATATATTTAAAAAGATTAGTTTTATCTTAGTTTTTTATAAACTTTATTATTTTACGTAAAATAACGTATTAATCTTCTTTTATATAAATAATATTATTATTATATATTAAAATAAAGATAAAAAAGCAGTTAAAAAAGCTATTAAATAGTTAAAGTTATAATATTAAATTATAAGTAAAAATAACCTTTAATAGTTTTTAAATATTATAATACTTTAAGATAAAGCTATATAAAAGATCTAGCTTTTTTAAGTAAATTATATAAATAAAATATCGTTTTTTATATAAATATAGTAATAAGCTTTATATAAAATACTAATAACTTTAGTAAAACTGTTATTATATTTAAACTAAGTATTTATTATATTAGCTTATTTATACTAATATAAAATAGGATTAATTCTGTATACAGTAGTAATTATAAGGCTAGATATAGCCTTTATAGTATTTAAGCTTATATAGTTTAATATTAATCTTAGGCTATAGTATTATAAAATAGCCGACTAGGTTTTAATATATCTTACTTAAATATTAGCTTTTATTTTTAAATTAAGAAAAGTAGACTTCTTTAAAGTATAAAACGACTTATTTTTTATCGATAATAGCTTAAACTATCGAAGTTTATAAGTATATATAATAATATTATTTAATAGATATATCGGATAAAGAGCGAATAAGTAAGATATTATAATTACCTTTATTATAAAAGCTAAATTATTTTCTTTTACTTAAATATTAAAAAAAGCCTTTTTTTAGTATCGGCTTATATAAAAATTAAAGGTTTAGTTTAACTAGTAAACTATCTAACTATAATACGATAATATATAAACGATTAAGCTAGTAAATAAAGAAATTATTTAGTTTAATATAAAACTTCGTTATATAAATATATATAATTACTAACTATAGTAAAAAGTCTAATAAAAACACTTATATATTAATTACGTTAATACTTTAAATATAATTACTAATAGACTAACTAAGGTACTTTTTATTACTAGTTATTAGAAGTTTATTATTTAACTTAAGCTAGTTAATATTAAAGATAAGATTTAAAAATAAAAGGTAAAAAACTTAAAAGACGATATAATTAATAAACTAAAAGACTTATTAATTTAATACAGACAGAGTTATAACTGTATTTTTATATTTTGTATTTGTATTTTTAAAAATACAAAAATACATGTATTTTGTATTTGTATTTCTAGACCTCTGTATTTGTATTTATATTTATTTCTAAACCTTTATATTTTGTATTTTTGTATTTCTAATACAAAAATACAAAATACACTATATAAAATAATAAAGAACTATATAAAGGTATAAATAACTATTATATTATTAAGTATTATAGTTATTATTATAAAAGCTTTTAAAGTATATTAATATCTATTTTATTTAATTTTATATTTATATTTATATAAGTATATATTTTTGTATTTTTGTATTTTTATATTAAAAATACAAAATATAAATATAAAAATATAAAATACGTATTTATATTTGTATTTATTTTATATTTCTGTATTAGAAATATAAAAATATAAAATAACTTTAAGTTTTTTAGAATATTTTATATACTAAATACTTATATTTACAGGTTAATAGTACTAGTATAAGTTATATTAATAATAATAATATTATATATTTACTTTTATATTACTTGTATTTTTGTATTAGAAATATAAAAATACAAAATAAATATAAATATAAATACGTATTTGTATTTATATTTATTTCCGACTCTTTATATTTGTATTTTTGTATTTTGTATTTGTATTTTTATATTTGCTTATATTTCACAACTCTGAATACAGATATATAAAAGTATATATTACGGAATTGAAAAGAAAAAGAAAGTTATAAAGTACGTTAACTTATATATAAAAACGTTTAAATTATATTATATTATTGTTTTAAGCAGACTATTATATTTAAAGTCGGTAGCCTTTCTTTTATAGTTAGATTACTAATTAAAAGTAAAAGTTTAAAAAAGCTTTCTGTTTTTATATAACTTTAACAGCTATAATATTAATAAAAAAAGTATATATATAACGATATACCTTTTTTACTTTACCTTTATTAGTTTAAACGCCTTTTCGAATTCCTTTATAAAAAGAATCGAAAGTATAGACTTTAAACTTTATATTAACCGGTATAAAAAAGTATATATAGCTAATTTATATATATCGTATATACGCTTTTATATAACTTTTAACTTAGTTATAATAAAAGTTTATAAACTTTTAATACGCTTATTAGTAAACGTAGTATCGGTAAGGTATAGTATAAATCTTAGCGGATTATATTATATATAGAATATAAAAAGTAGTTAAAGGTTATAGTTAGTTTTTAACTTTTTTATCTTTTTAAAATAAAGGTATTAGTAGATAATTTAGTAAAAGAAACTATAGAAAAAGTATTTATAGTAAGCTTTACGTCGGCTTTACCTTTATCTTTACCTTTATCTTTATTTTCTTTTTTATTTTTATTTTCGTTTTTATTTTTATTTATATTTATATCTTTATCTTTATCTTTATCTTTATCGTTATTATTATCGTTTAAATAAATAATAATACCGTTAAACTATATATTAATTAAAAAAGATATAAAAGATAAAGATATAAAAAGATATATAAAAATAGTTTATTTTAAACTAAGGCTTAGCCCGGCTTAAAATATATCGTTAGCTATTTCGGCTACCTTTTTTTTTAAAATAAAAAGGTATTATATAAATAATTAAAAAAGAATATATAAAAAAAACTATTAAAGCTTTATTAGTTATTATTACTATTACTACTACGGTAATAATAGTAATAGTAATAACTATATAATAGTAAATAAAAGGAAAAAAAACGCGTTTTATAGGCGATACTATTAAATATAGTTAGCTATATAGCTATAATAAGCCTTACTTACCTTACCTTTTTATAAAAGTTAATACTTTAAGAAAAAGGCTTATATAAAGAAACCTATTTATAAATAGGTTCTTTTAAAAGGTATATTAAACGGTAGTAAGGGTTTTTACAGAAATACTTCGGTTTATATAAATAAGTAAGTTATATAATTAACTTCGAGATATATTTAATATAGAAAGTAGCGTACCCGAATAAGCGAGGTACGAGATAATACATTAATATATTAATCGAGTATATATTATATATAATATAAGTTATATACTAAGGAAATGAACTGTACTAGGGAACGGCGGTAGGACCGCCTGCCGAGAAGGCCTTCCGTTAAGAAGGATCGGAAATTTAATAGCTATTTAGTTAGGTAGTTAGATACGCCGCTTAGGCTGCGGAGGAGACGATAGAGTAACGCCCTTCGGGCGTTACTTTATCGTCTCCTCCGTAGCCTTAAGCGGCGAAATATTTATTTATTTACTTTATAACTAACTACTTTATTAGCTAATTTATATATTTACTTACTTACTAACTTACTTACTTATTAACTTACTTACTTAATAACTAAGTAATTAGCTTACTAGCTACTTTAATAGCTAATATATTAGCTAACCTACTTATTTATTTACTTACTTAATTACTTACTTACTTACTAGTTAATTTAATAGCTAATTTACTAGCTAACCTACTTACTTACTTACTTATTTATTTATTTAGTTAATAGCTTAGTTATTAACTAACTAACTTACTAGCTAACTAACTTACTTACTTATCTACTTACTTACTTATTAACTTACTTAATAGCTAACTTACTTAATAGCTAATTTACTAGCGAACTAGCTTACTTACTTACCTACTTACTTACTTACTTACTTATTTAATTACTTATTTACTTATTTAATAGCGAAGTTACTTACCTACTTACTTACTTACTTACCTACCTACCTACTTACTTCTTTACTTATTTAATAGCGAATTTACTTACTAGTTAACTTACTAACCTACTTACTTACTTACTAACCTACTTACTTACTTACTTATTTACTTATTTAATAGCGAATTTACTTACTAGTTAACTTACTAACCTACTTACTTACTTACTTACTTACTTACTTACTTACCTACCTACTTACTTACTTACTTACTTATTTACTTATTTAATAGCGAATTTATATATTAACTAACGTACTAACTAACCTACTTACTTAATTACTTTATAATTAACTAGCTAACTAACTAGCTAACCTACTAGCTAACTTACTAGCTAACTTACTAGTTTACCTACTTACTTACTTACTTACCTACCTACTTACTTACTTACTTACTTAATAGCTAACTTACTAAATAGCTTATTTACTTACTTATTTACTTACTTA
>JALQBC010000086.1:0-53710 GCA_023375675.1 Cytospora piceicola | reverse complement strand
AACCCTAACCCTAACCCTAACCCTAACCCTAACCCTAACCCTAACCCTAACCCTAACCCTAACCCTAACCCTAACCCTAACCCTAACCCTAACTGAACTATCCCGCCACACCCGCACCTCGATATATACTAATTTTTCAATACGCTCCGCACGGTTATCGGGCTTTATATATTACTTATTCTTTAAATTTAAAACAGTTTTTTTTTAATATAAATTTTATTTATTATTTTTATATATAATATAATATATTAATTTATAAACTACTTTAATAATTAATATATTAATTAACTTATTAACTTATTAATTACTTTATTAATAACTTTATTAATACTTTATATTAAAAAAGTTAATATTTATTTTATAAAATAAGTAAATATATAAATAATTATTATTTTTAAAATTTATATTATTTATTTTTTATTTTAATTAACTTTAAATTATAATTATATTAATTTATTATTAAAAGTAATAATTTTAGTTATTTTATAATTAAATATACTAGTAATTATAAAGCTTTAAATACTTATCGGAAAGCTTATAATTACTTTAAAGTTTATAATAAAGCTAATTATAATAAAGCTTATAATAAAACCTTTTATAAAAAAATTAAAATATATATTTAAATTTTAATTTAATTAAAATATAGTTATTTAAATTTAAATTTATAAAAAAAAAGCTATTAAATAGTATATTTAATTAAATTATAGCTTTTAAAGTAAGCTTAATATTAAAGCTAATAGTTTTAATTTTATAAGTTTTTAAAGTTTTTAATTTAAACTTTAGCTTTTTCTTTTTTTTTTTTTTATTAAAAACTTTAAGTTTAAATTAAAATATATACTTAAGTTTTAATTTAATTAAAAAGTAATTACTTAAATCTAAATCTATAGAAAAAAGGCTATTAAATAGTATATTTAATTAAATTATAGCTTTTAAAGTAAGCTTACTATTAAAGTTAATAGTTTTAATTTTTTAAGTTTTTTAAGTTTTTTAAGTCTTTAACTTAAACTTTAACACTTCTTTTCTTTCTTTTTTACTAAAGGCTTATATAAGCCTTTAAATTTAAACTAAGTTAATAAATAAGTAAGTAAATAAGTAAGTAAATAAGTAAGTAAATAAGTAAGTAAATAAGTAAGTAAGTAAGTAAGTAAGTAAGTAAATAAGTTAACTATTAAGTTAGTTAATATATTAGCTAGTAAATTAGCTAGTAAAGTAGTTAATAAGTTAGTTAGTTAATTTTTAAGTAAGTTAATAAGTAAGTTAATAAGTAAGTTAATAAGTAAGTAAGTAAATAAATAAATAAGTAAGTAAATAAGTAAGTTAGTTATTTAATAATTAAGCTATTAACTAAATAAGTAAATAAGTAACTAAGTAAGTAAGTAAGTAAGTAAGTAAGTAAATAAGTAAGTAAATAAATAAGTAAGTAAGTAAGTTAGTTAGTAGGTTAACTAGTAAAATAGTTAGTAAAATAGTTAGTTAATTATTAAATAAGTTAATAAGTAAATAAGTAAGTAAGTAAGTAGGTAAGTAAGTAACTAAGTAAGTAAGTAAGTAAGTAAGTAAGTAAGTAAGTAAGTAAGTAAGTAAATAAGTAAGTAAGTTAGCTAATAAATTAGCTATTAAATAAGTAAATATATAAATAAATAAGTAAACCTTTAAGTAAGTAAGTAAATAAGTAAGTAAGTTAAGTAATAAGTTAACTATTAAAGTAGTTAATAAGTTAGTTAGTTAATTATTAAGTAAGTAATTAAGTTAGTTAATTAAATAAGTAAGTAAGTAAGTAAGTAAATAAGTAAGTAAATTAGCTAGTATATTACTTAGTAAAGTAATTAATAAAGTAATTAATAATTTAGTTTTTTAATTATTAAGTAAGTAAGTAAGTAAGTAAGTTAATTATAAAGTAAATAAGTAAGTAAGTAAGTAAGTAAGTAAGTAAGTTAGTTAATAAAGTAGTTAATAAATAAGTAACTTAGTTATTAAATAAGTAAATAAGTAAGTAAGTAAGTATATAAATAAATATTTTATTAGTTAAAATTATAAAAATACTATTAAAGTAATATTTAAAATATATTATTATATTAAACTTAAAGTAGTTTAAATAATATATTTAATTATTAAGTTTTTAATATTTTTAAATAAAAAGTTTTATTTAAACTATTTAACTTTTAATAAAAACATTTATTATAATAATTAATATTTTTATATTTTTATATTTTATAAAATATAATTATTAAAGAAAAAAAAAGTTTTAAAAAATAAAAACTATAAATATTATTACGCTATATAAAGCATAGTATATTAAAGCTTTATACTTTTAAATTCTATTAACTTCGAACTTAAACGCTTTAAATTTTAAGTAGTAGATTATTCTACTATATTAGCAGCTTTATAAGGTAAACCTACTTATAGTTAAAATTTTTACTTTTTATTATACTTATATACTACTTAACTTAATAGTTATTAACTTAAATAATAACTTTAACTTAAATATATAACTTTAATATTTAACTTTAAGTTTTTTTATTATTAAAATATTATTATATAAGAATATATTAAATACTTTTTATAATATATTAAATAAATATATTATAACGTTTTATTTTATTATAAGTATTTAATTTAAAATAATATATTTAAAGTTTTATTTAATTTACTAGTTATTTAAATTTATAATATTTTAAAGTTTTAAACTATTATATAATAAAACTATAATCTTTTTTAGTTAATTTAACTTAAACTAATTATTAAATATACTTAATTTAATATAATATATTTTAACTATTAGATTAATTATTAAAATGTTTAAGTATTTAAATTTATAATGTTTTTAATATTTAAACTACTATATAGTTAAATTATAGCTTCTTTTAGTCGGTTTAACTTAAATTAATTTTAATAAGTATTAAATTTAAAATAATATATTTTAACTATTACTTTAATTATTAAAATCCTTAACTATTTAAATTTATAACGTTCTTAATATTTTAACTACTATATAGCTTAACTATAGCTTTTTCCGGTTAATCCGGCTTAAACTAATGCTAATAAACATTAAATTCGAAATAATATATTTTAACTATTATATTAATTATTAAAATCCTTAGCTACTTAAATCTATAATACTCTTAATATTTTAACTATTATATAGCTTAACTATAGCTTTTCTTAGTCGGTCTAGCCCGGACCGATTCTAATAAGTATTAAATTCGAAATAATATATTTTAACTATTACTTTAATTACTTAAATCTGTAGCTATTTAAATTTATAACGTTTTTAATATTTAAACTACTATATAGTTTAACTATAGCTTTTCCCGGTCGGTTCGGCTTAAACCGATTTTAATAAGCATTAAATTCGAAATAATCTATTTTAACTATTACTTTAATTACTTAAATCTGTAGCTGTTTAAATTTATAACGTTCTTATTATTTAAACTACTATATAGCTTAACTATAGCTTCTCTCGGTCGGTTCGGCCCGGACCGATTTTAATAAGTAATAAATTCGAAATAATATATTTTAACTATTACTTTAATTATTAAAATCCTTAGCTACTTAAATCTATAACGTTTTTAATATCTTAATATTTAAACTACTATATAGCTTAATTATAGCTTCTCTCGGTCGGTCCGGCCCGGACCGATTTTAATAGGTATTAAATTCGAAATAATATATTTTAACTATTAAATTAACTATTAAAATCCTTAACTACTTAAATCTATAATACTCTTAATATCTTAACTACTATATAGCTTAACTATAGCTTTTCTTAGTCGGTCCGGCCCGGACCGATTCTAATAAGCATTAAATTCGAAATAATATATTTTAACTATTACTTTAATTACTTAAATCTGTAGCTATTTAAATTTATAACGTTTTTAATATTTAAACTACTATATAGTTTAACTATAGCTTTTCCCGGTCGGTTCGGCTTAAACCGATTTTAATAGGTATTAAATTCAAAATAATATATTTTAACTATTAAATTAACTATTAAAATCCTTAGCTACTTAAATCTATAATACTCTTAATATCTTAACTACTATATAGCTTAACTATAGCTTCTCTCGGTCGGTCCGGCCCGAACCGATTTTAATAGGTATTAAATTCGAAATAATATATTTTAACTATTAAATTAACTATTAAAATCCTTAACTACTTAAATCTATAATACTTTTAATATTTTAACTACTATATAGCTTAACTATAGCTTCTTTCGGTTAGTCCGGCCTAGACTGATTTTAATAAGTATTAAATTCGAAATAATATATTTTAACTATTACTTTAATTACTTAAATCTATAGCTGTTTAAATTTATAACGTTCTTATTATTTAAACTACTATATAGCTTAACTATAGCTTCTCTCGGTCGGTCCGGCCCGGACCGATTTTAATAAGTAATAAATTCGAAATAATATATTTTAACTATTACTTTAATTATTAAAATCCTTAGCTACTTAAATCTATAACGTTTTTAATATCTTAATATTTAAACTACTATATAGCTTAACTATAGCTTCTCTCAGTCGGTCCGGCCCGGACCGATTCTAATAGGTATTAAATTCGAAATAATATATTTTAACTATTACTTTAATTATTAAAATTATTAAGTATTTAAATTTATAACGTTCTTAATATCTTAATATTTAAACTACTATATAGCTTAACTATAGCTTTTTTCGGTCGGTCCGGCCCGGACCGATTTTAATAGGCATTAAATTTAAAATAATATATTTTAACTATTAAATTAACTATTAAAATCCTTAGCTACTTAAATCTATAATACTCTTAATATCTTAACTACTATATAGCTTAACTATAGCTTCTTTCGGTCGGTCCGGCCCAGACCGATTTTAATAGGTATTAAATTCGAAATAATATATTTTAACTATTAAATTAACTATTAAAATCCTTAACTACTTAAATCTATAATACTTTTAATATCTTAACTATTATATAGCTTAACTATAGCTTCTCTCGGTCGGTCCGGCCTAGACCGATTTTAATAAGCATTAAATTCGAAATAATATATTTTAACTATTATATTAATTACTTAAATCTTTAGCTATTTAAAACGATAAGGGTTTTAATACTTTAACTATTATATAACTTAACTATAGCTTTTCTTAATCGGTCTAGCTTAGACCGATTCTAATAAGTATTAAATTCGAAATAATATATTTTAACTATTACTTTAATTACTTAAATCTATAGCTATTTAAATCTATAACGTTCTTATTATTTAAACTACTATATATTAAAACTATAGCTTTTATAATCGGTTTAACTTAATGTAATTATAAAAGTAAGTATATAAACTTTAAAGTTTATAAAATATACTTTAACTATATAAAAAATAAAAGCTTTATTACTTTATATAATAAAATACTATTATTATTAAAGAAACTTAATACTACTCTTTTAAATACTATATAATATATACTTTAAAATTTAATATAACTAAATAATTAAATAAAAGAAATATAAAAAATATAAATAAAATAAAATAAAATCGAATTAAATGAATTATTTAATTTATTTTAATTACGATTTAATTTTACTATTTCAGAATTACAGATTTATTTACTAGGCACGATTACAGGTTAGAATTACAGATAAAATCACATTTTTTACGCATTTAAACTAGAAACCTAAGCATTTTATTAAATTTACTATATTACGCTATACGACTAGGCTATTTACTATATTAACTACTGAATTATGAGAATCGGAGCTTTGCCGGCGCTTTTAAACCTACCTCGAGGGTGAAAGTGCTTAGTATAGCGCTGTAGGTAGGCTAGGCAGGGGCGTAGGCCTGTAATAGCGTTAATAGCGGCCGCTATACTATATTAAATTAAACATATTTAGGGGCGTTTAATAGCTAAAAACCAGGCCTAGTAAGGGGTATTTTTAAGAATATATAATTACAGGGTCTAAAGCGATAAAAGAGGGAAAGAAAAACCGAGCAGTTCCGTATTAGTATTATTAGAGAGGGGCCTATTAGGCTAGAATAAACGATTTTAGGTGCATTGTATAGCTAAAATTCAGGGCTATATTACGGTATTTTAAACGGCCTAAAAAACTAAAATACAGACGGCCCTAAGGCCTTATTAGCTAAAGGTATTCTAAAATATTCGTTTATAGGCGGGGTTTATATAGGATAAAAATAAATAAAATTAACATATAACTAGTATAAATCAGGGCTATTTACGGGTACTTTAAATAATATTAAATTCTAGGGCCTAAAGCGAGAAAAAGAGGAAAGAGAATAGGAGTAAGTTCGTGTTAGTGCTCTTATAAAGGCGCCTGTTAGGCCGGGAGAGACGAGTCTAGATGCATTAAATAGCTAAAATTCAGGGCTATATTACGGTATTTTCTACGGCCTTAAATGTTACAATACAGGCGGTGTTAGGGCCTTATTAGCTAAATATATTCTAAAATATTAGTTTATAGGCGCAGTTTTCACGGTAAAAAATACATAAAAATAGTATAAAACCAGTACAATTCGGCTTTATATAAAAACTAACTAAAATTCCCAGTTTCCTTCGCTTACAGTGCCTTTCGAAAGCAAATCGTTATATACCGTTTCGAAACGAGGGTATAAATAAGGGCAGAGCGAGATAATTAGCACTGATAGCTCGCTCCCTTCGAAATTATCCCTTTTAACCCTGCTACAGAGGCGATCTAAGAAGGTTTCAGGCGCTTCTTTAAATAAATCCAGGTCTCCAAAACGCTCAAACTGCCCTATAACCTCCGTAGTAAATTCATCCCCCCATAACTCCCTGCTAAAAAACAGCACACGCACTGTAAAATCGATAAAATCGAGCCCTAAATCGCATTCCTCGCCTTCGATAAGGGCCTACCCCCCTGAATCTAAAGCCTCCCAGCGGTTACAGAGGGTAAAAGGCAGGTAACAATAATAGCAGCCGCTATAAAGGCCGCCAGAGCGTTCCCTAGTAATATAGTGCCTTAACCGCCTAGAGAAATCGCAGGCTTTCTGTTCGTAAGGCGTTAAATTAGGCTTTTTACAGTCTTTTAAAAGGTGTTTACCGCTATTTAAATTTAAACAGCAAGGGCACCCTACTAATTGATTAAATTTAGGGAGGATAAATGCCCTAAAAAAATAAACTAGCACTGCAAAATTCGATTTTAACGCCTTTAACTTCCCGGTTGCCTTTTTAGCCCTCTCGTTAATTTCTTTAGTTAAATTAGAAGCTATAGTACTAGGGCCCGCCTGCGAGGTACTCGAACCTAGGCTATTAGGCCTTCCTACCGTCCGAGGGGGTAAATTTATATTTAAATTAGGGTTTAAATCGCCTTTAATTTCGCTGGTAATTTCGTCCTCGATTTCGCTATCGATTTCGCCCTCGATTTCGCCCTCGCTATCCCTAATAATTAAAGACGATTTAGGTATACCCTTATTTAAATTAAACGTCCCCCCTCCCTTATAGCTTAGGCTACTCGTTCCCTCGATATCCCTATTTAAACCTAGAAAATTCGGGTTAAGTCCTTCGGAATTATTTACAGCGGTATTAGGTACTATAACCCCTTCTAAATTAGAATTATTTATAGGAGAAATAGGCCCTATAGCCTCTAATAAATCGTCTGTATTTAACCCTTCCGAATAATCGTCGCTATCGGAAGGAATTAAAATAGCAGCTTCCTTTACCTTCCCTTTCTCTTTAATTCCCCCCTCTTCCCTATTTTCTAGGCTTTTTTTTAGGGGTACGCTGCCTTTATTCTTGCCTAATCCCTCTATATTTTCGTCGCAGCTACTATTATAACCCCGAATAAATTCAGACCCCCTTAAATTTCCGGCTATACCTTTAGGATAATTTAGCGAGCAGATATCGCACGGAATTTCAGTAGGGGAACAGCTCTCTCGGTCTTCTCGGCCGTCTAAATAAGAATCTAAAATAATTCGCCGGCATATACCCCTATCGATATAATCTTTAAAGGTATAGGGGCCTAAATTATTAATCGAATCTTTATTAAACGAGTATTCTTTCGTATCTATTAAGACAGATTTACAGGCCCCTCCGTTTCTAGCCCCTCGCCTTACCCCCTAAATAAATTCGTCTATAGAAAAACGGCCTCTTATATAAATAATTAGGCGTATATTAGGGATATTTAAACCCCGTCCTATAGCCGTAGTACCTGCTATAACGTAGCCGTCTCTATAAAGCCTTTTAATAGGGGTATCCGACGTGAATTCCGTAAGCTTTTTATTTTTATCTACCCCCTTTAATACGTCTATATCGCTATAATACGTTAAACACTTTAATTTTAGGCCTAATTCTCTTATAATTAATTTCGAAGGGTAAAAAATAATAGCGCGAGAATTAGGCTCTAAATTATCTAAGGCTTCTGAAACCACTAAATTTATAGTAGACAATAAAATTACTAATTTAGTATTTTTATCCCGTTGCTTTTTACTATAATAAAGGCTTTTAACGCTATAGCGGATATTAGGCTTACTAGTAGGCATTCGAAAAATAACAGGCCTATCAGAATCTTCTATATAGGCTTTTTCGAAAAATAAACGCTCTTTAAAAGGCGGAAGGGTAGCGGTTAAATAAATCGACTGTACGCCGTAAATATTTAATTCCCCTAACCGGCCTAAATCAGGCCTAAATCGATCGTTACCCTCTAGAATTAAATCGCACTCGTCGAATATTATCCGATCTAGCCGTTCTGAATAGGCTAAATCGGTTAATACGGCCTTAAAGGGGTCTGTAGCGGCTATTTCAGGCGTAGTAAAAATAATACTACTAGTAACGTAGGGCCTAGAATTATTCTAAATAGTACTAGAGATTCTAATCGATTTACAGCGTTCGTTTAGGTCCTCGATTAAGGCTACTAACGGCTCTATAACTATAGTAACCCCCCCTTTAAACGAATAAGCAGGCAGTAAAAATAAAAGACTTTTCCCTACCCCGGTACCGAAAATAGCAATAATAGGCGTTTTATAGGCAATAATAGCCTCTAAAGCAGCCTTTTGTAGGCCTCGAAATTTAATAAAACTTATAGGACGGTTGTAAATACGCTGTAATTCTCGCTTTAAATTAACAGACGCTAGGCTGTTAATTCGGTCTTCTCTAATTTTATTATTTTCGAGGCCTATTTCGCTATCGGCCTTCCGTTTCCGTAGGGCTTCGGTACCTAAAATAGGGTCGTTAAAGCCTAATAAATCGTGTTAGGCTACCGAATAGCGCCGAAAAGCCTCTCTTTTAGAAGGGTCGATAAAAGGGCCGTCTCTAATTAAACGCCTGTAAATATTCGTAGTAGTTTTAGTAGTATGCCCGGCTATTAAATCTTCTATTCGATCGCTATCGGTACTGCTATTATCGCTATTAGAGCTCGTACCTGCTAATTTAATAGTATACTCCCCTATACTATTTAAATTTAAAGCCCTACGGCTAATAGCTATAGCGATATGCCTCTAGCTAGCAAGGCCTATATTCTGCCCGCACCCTTTTGTAAATAAATTACTAATAGCCTTAGTTAATCGAGGACTGCTAAAGAACGCTGCTAATCGGTGCTGAGAATTATTAAATAAAGCCTCTGTATTATTTAAAGCCTCGAAAGGCTTTAAATCTTCTGTATTAGGCCTTATTTTAAAGCTATTAAATCGAGCCCCCGGAATCGCGCTATTAGAATTATTCGCCTCCCCTTTTTTAGGCGCTATAGGCTAGATTCGATCGCTAAAAGAAGTAACGCCGTTTAAATTTGCTTGTAAATCTTCGAAAAAAGGCAGGGCTAATAAGATATAATAGGAAAGAAGCTCGCCTACTTCTTTAGGCAGATAACGGTAAATTATTTTTAATTTACTAGAGGTAGTATAGCCTTTGTGGTAGCCTGTAATTAACTGAATTAGGCCTTTATCGAGGAAAAACCCTCTAGAACCCTCGTTATCGCCGTTCTTAAACCGAATCGATAGGGCTTCTGTACCTCTAGTAGGCTGCCCAGAGGTAATATGCATTAAAGCGGCTAATTTCTCGAGAAATAGGCCTATTAAACGGCTATATCGTTTAGCCTCTTTAATCGAAGGCTTTTTAAATTTAGTTACTTTTAAGCGAGGGAACTAGGCCTTTCGGGCTACTTTATTTAATAAAATTCGCCTTAAAAGCCACTGCCTAGTATTAAATAGAGGGCTCTCTTCTAATTCAGAAATAAAAGAGTAACCGATAGACTGTTCTGTAGTATTATCGGTTAAATTTTCTTAGTCTATTTCGGGTAAAAAGCCCCTATAATATTCGATTAAATTTACGCCCTTGTTATTTCGGCGCTCCGGAATATATAAAAGGTCCTTAAAAAGGACCTCTCGGGCCTGAAAAACGCCTTTCCGAACAGTAGTTTTAATACTAGTAATCGTAAGGCGAATTTCTCTATATATTAAGGTATCGTTATCCTAGCTAATACCCCCGGCTTTAATACTATTATTAATTAAAGTTAGGCTGTAAGAGCGTAAATTAATTAAATAAGGTAAAGGCTTATAGTCCCTATTAGACAGAAAATAGCCTTTTATATATTCCTGAATTTTATTAAATAAAGTAAGGGTTTTTTCCTCGGCTTCTTTTTCCGATATACCTTCCCTTTTAATATATCTTTTAATTATACGATTTCTAGCCCGGAAATTATATTCGATAATAAATAAACGGCTTAAAGTAGTAATTGCAGAGATAATAGGGGTAATAGTATCGACCTTTTCGTAGGTCCCGTCCTCTCGAATATGTAAAACGCCTATAAAGCTAATTAAAACGCTCTGAAATTCGCCGTTATTTAGCTTCCGATTAAATAATTCTAAAATAAACCTTAATAGGCTTAAATCGAGTCTAGAATATTCGTCTTTAGTTATAGGGCCCTGTAAAAACTCTAAATTACAGTCGATCGGAACCTTCTGAATAAGGGATTTTAAGGTATTTCGGAGGGTTTTTAAACAGCTTTTTTCACTATCCGAAAGGACGTAAGCAGGCCTTTTCCCCTCGGGAATATTTATAGTTCGAAATATAAACGTAATTAAACGTTTAAAAACGATACTATAGCGATTCTACGTAGCTAGTTTATACAGAGCATTAAACGGCTTTCGAGGGCTGCTATTTAAATCGGTCCGATTTAATTCTAATAACTCGATCCGGGAGAACTCGTCTGAATTTATTCGCCTTTTACCCTCTGAAATAATACAGTCGATCGAAGAATAAATTTCTAAAAGGCCTCGCCCTTCTAATTCATTTTCTTCCGGTATTTTTTCCGCTAAAATCGGGGCCGGATATAGTATTGTAAAGGCTCTAATTTCCTCTTTAGTAGCCTCTATTCGCGATAGGTGCCCTAAAGCCCCGAATTTTCGAAACCACGGGTTAGGCGCTTCCCTCTCATCTAACGCCCTAAATTTAGCAGCGTTTTCTAGCCTAATCGTAGAAGCTTTAGTACTAAAGTCCTCTAAATCGTCGCTATTAAAGCCACTAAAATCGCTATCGCTCTTGCTATTTTCAGGCTTATTTTTAAGCCTATTTTCAGGGCTATTTTCAAGGCTATTTTCGGGCCTATTTAATACTATATCCGACCCGATTTCAGAGCCTTCGCCTTCGATTATAATAGGGGTAGCAGTAATTATAGGCGATATACGCCCGTAATTAACCTCGAAATAACGGCTACCATTTCTATTATTTAAAAAGCGCTGTAAATTAGCCCCGGCCCTATAAAACTGTTTTAAAGACTTGTTTTTAAGGGGTTTTCGAAGGCCTTTAAACGGCTGATGTTCTTTTTGTATATGCTTTCGAATCGTACTCTCTGTAACGTTATAGTAATTATAGCTAGGGGTATAATTATAAGCGTAACCGTTTTTAATTACTGCTAAACCCTCTATAGCCGGCGTCTTTTTAAAAGGGTAACCGCTAAATCCTTCTAATTCTTCTTCTGATTTTAAAAGGCTAAGGAAGCTTAAAGCCTATTGTTTAATCTTTTTTATTTCAGATTTTGAAAATACGTGGTTCCCTGCCTGTATATACTCTTTTAGGCGGTTATAAATAAGCCCGATCTAGCAAATAGAGCATACTAAAAGGCCCGAGCTTTATAAAAACCCTATAAAAGGGAATAAAGAATTTGTTTCTAATATAAAGCTAGGCGTAGTACCTTCTAAAGGCGCTATAGGCCCTATAAAACTACTAGATTCTACAGGCACTGTAGTTTCTAAAAGTTCTATAGGCTGTATAGGGCTTAAAGAAGGACTAGACGATAAAATCGCCGGGCGGTTTCGAAGCCTAAGCATTTTTATATATAATGCCTTTTTAAGTAATTTTTTTAATAGTACTAAAAAGTAACTATTATAACGTAGTACCCTCTGTATTTTATATCTTTTAGGTCTGTAATTTTTTTAATAGTACTAAAAAGTAACTATTATAGCGTAGTACCCTCTGTATTTTATATCTTTTAGGTCTGTAATTTTTTTAATAGTACTAAAAAGTAACTATTATAGCGTAGTACCCTCTGTATTTTATATCTTTTAAGTCTGTAATTTTTTTAATAGTACTAAAAAGTAACTATTATAGCGTAGTACCCTCTGTATTTTATATCTTTTAAGGGTAATACCGGCGGTAATAGTACTAATAAAAATTTAATAGTACTATAAGAGGGCCTAAAAATCAGTTTAATTTTTTTCTCGATTTTTTTTTTCCCTCTTATAGTCCCTCCGATATCGTTTTACCCTGTAGCACGCTGTGGGAGGCTGTAGTGTATGTTTAAGTCAGCCGACTAATTAGTTAGTATAGGGTTTTAAAAAAATCGACTTACAGCCACTAAATTTATCTTCCGGCACGTACGTACTAGCGTACCTCTAAAAAAACCTAGTAAAAATACTAAGGTAAGTATAGGGTAACTAAATACTAAAGGAAAAAGAAAAATATTAAAATATTAAAAACTCGTCGAGATTTAATATAAATTAAACTAATTAAAATAATTTCTTTATTCTTTATATTAAGTAATTAAAGGTAAATACTAAATTATTAAATTATAATAAATAATATAAATTTAATTACTAATTAACCCTAATTAATAAGCGTACTTACTAAGCAAAAAATTTAATTTTCTTTTATAAAAATACAACTTTTCTCTTTTTCTTTTTGTCTAATTTCCTTTTCTTTTTTCTTTTTTCAGCTTTTAGTAATATTAGGTTTTTATACCTAATAATTTACTATAATGGAAGCATTTTTTTATATTAATTCAGGGGGTCCCGATACCCCTTTAGATTCTTATATTAATTATTATTTTAATTACCTTTATTCGAGACCTAGCGAGAGCTATAGAAATATCTGCCAGCTTATTGCTGAATTCAAAACAATAAAAGCCTTTCTCGAGGAGGCCAGAATCGATTTTTAAGCCTATAAAATTAAATACAGCTTAAAATTCGAACGAAACCTTTTATAGTACTTTTTAAAGAAAAGAGGGCAGGTTCTTTTACAGATTTACCCTCCTTCTAAGCCTGAATTTATTCGTTATAGCAAAAGTCTGTTAAATACAGAAGAAATCTACCGGCAAAACCGTACTTTTACAGCCGAAATTAAAAGGGTTTCGAAGAAAATAGCTGCGCATACAGCTTATTTACAGTAAGTTTATTTTATTTATTTATTTAAATTAATTTTTATTTATTAATTTAATATAGAAAACAAAAAGACCGGTACGAACGAGGGGAAATAGTAGATTATAAAAAGGAAGGAATCGATTTAGGAGACGAGGAAGACGAGGAAGGGATACTTTTTTAGTCGATTAACCTATATATAAAAATATAGGAAAATCAACTTTATTTTACTATATATTATATATATTAAAAAAATAAAAAAAGAAGGGCGGCTTAAAGCTTATTAATTTAAAACTAGGTAAAGTTAGAAATAAATTAACAAGTAAGCGGAGTATTACAAACATTAATTAATAGATTAAATATATCGGACAACCCTTTTATACTCTCGATAAAGAAATATTTTTAAAACCCTCTCTACTATAGAAGGTAGTAAATAAATCCCGTTAACTAGCCTATTAAATTTATTTTTTTTCTATAAGGCCTATACGTAGTAATTTCGCTGATTCGAGCCTGCGCCCTAACTAACTACACTACTTTACACAAGAAAAGGGCTTAAAAAACAGCTTATAAAGGCTATTCCTCGCGATTCGTAAGGCGGCTAATAGTAAGGCAAATTCGGTCCTATAACTTTAACCTACGTTTAAAAATTAAATAAAATAGATATCGATTCCGGACTACCTAAATCGGGTTTATAAGCTTAAAGCGATCTAAACCCTATTTTTACTTTATTTTTATTCTTAGTATTAGGCTAGATATTAATACTATTAGATTAGCTTAAAAATACGGTGCCCGTGTAAATACTATAGTAAAGGTACTAAGTTCGAGTTTCGAAAAGTTACACTTTTTTCTTTTTATTATTAGTTGCTTATAGCTTTATTATATATATATTAAGTTACTTTATCTATATATATACCCGGTATTAAGTTATTAGCCTTAATAGGCCCGATTTAAAAGAGTTTTTAATATTCTTATTTTTTCTTAATACTACTTTACCGCTTAGAGTTAATATTAGTATATAATAAAGTATACTATAATAAAGCCTGTTTTTTCTTCTATATAACGATATAGAATATATATTTTAATTCCCTTATATAAGCGGTATAAAGTACTAAAATTATAAATAATCTTTATATTTATTATTTATTAAAAGACTTAACTCCTTTTAAATCTAAGTTTTATTAGATCTTTTTTTATTTTACTAATACTATTAAATTATACCTATAAAACCGTATACTTACTTTATTTTTATATATACCCCTCGGTTATATATTACCGGTAACGTATAAGTAAAATATTATTTTTTTAAATTAATTCGACTTTAAAATACAGGCTAGCCTGCTTATTTATATACTTTCTAACTATTAAATTTAATATTATATACGTCTAATTTTATTCGATTTTATAGTATTTTTTGTTTACCCGATTTTATTAATATAAACAGCTTAAAGAGGAAACCTAGTAAAACCCTCTAGTAAATAGATCCCCCCTACCCCCCCCCCTTACTAATTCAGAAAACAACTCTTCTTATAAGGGGTCCAGAGCAAGTAAATTCATAATTAAATAGATTCTATAGTAGATTAGATAGTATAGTCGGTAGTTACGTAATAAATACAGTAATTTAAAGGTCCCTAGTTCAAATCCCCTATGCAGTGCTTTTCGTAATAAAATTAAAATCGTAAAAATTCGTAAATTAAATAAAATAAAATCGTAAATTTAAATAATTCGTAAATTTAAATAATTCGTAATTTAATTAAATAAAATCGTAGTTAAATTAATAAACATTTCTTTTTTTTCTCTTTTTACTTTTATTATATATATATATAGTATATAATATCTTTTTTATATATAGATATATATTTACTTACTTATATATTTATTTATTTACTTACTTACTTACTTAATTACTTATTTATTTAATAAAGTATTTATATAATATATTACTTATATATATATATACTTACTTACTTACTTACTTACTTACTTACTTACTTACTTACTTAATTACTTACTTATTTAATAAAGTATTTATATAATATATTACTTATATATTTATTTATTTACTTACTTACTTATTTACTTAATTACTTTTTATTTAATAAAGTATTTATATAATATATTATTTATATATATATACTTATTTAATTACTTATTTATTTAATAAAGTATTTATATAATATATTATTTATATATATATACTTACTTATTTACTTACTTTTTTACTTAATATAATATATTTAAATATTATATAGTTAATAATATAGTTTTACTTCTTTTAATTTTAACTTTTAAATATATTTAAATTATATTAATATAATAAAAATAGTAAGTATAATAGTTATAATAATTAGTTTTTTATAATAATAGTAATATATATTCTATTAAAGTAAGTATTAAAAAACTAAAGATATAGTTTTATTCTTTTTAATTCTAGCCTTTTTAAAATTTTTAAATTATTTTATTATATTAAAAATAAGAAATATAATAATAATAATAGTATACTTATTTTAATTATAGTAATATCTTTTATATTAACTTAAATATTAAAAATATAAAGATAAAGTTTTATTTTTATTAATATTAGCTTTTTATAAATATTTAAATCGTTTTATTATATTAAGAATAAAAGGTATAATAGCTATAATAGAATATTTACTATAATATTAATAATATTTATTATATTAAGTTAAATATTAAAAAACTACCGATAGGGTTTTATTCGTTTTATTTTTAGCTTTATATAAATATTTAAATCGTTTTATTATATTAAAAATAATAAGTATAGTAGCTATAATAGTATATTTATTATAATAGTAATAATATTTATTATATTAAGTTAAATATTAAAAAACTACTAATAGGGTTTTATTCGTTTTATTTTTAGCTTTTTATAGATATTTAAATCGTTTTATTATATTAAGAATAGTAAATATAGTAGTTATAATAACACTATTAATATAATAAGGCTAATATCTATTTTATTAAATTAGATATAAAAATAATAAAAATACTGTTTTAAAGCGTTAAATATATATTATTAAAATATATTTTATTTATTTAATTATATTAAGAATTAAACTATAAATCGTTAATTCTATAGTAAATATACTATAGCTATATTAGTAATAAGCTTCTTATAATAGCGGTTATAATAGTAATAAGCTTTAATTAATTATAGTTATTATAATAATATATTATGCTATATTAATAAAAAGTAAGGCTATAAAAAAGGCTAGGGTTAGGGCTGTAACGGGGGGGGTAGGGCGCGAATCCGCAGGGTTTACCTTAGAGTTTCGAATATCTACCCCCCCTGATAAGGTATAAAATAAATAAAAATAGTGTTTTATAGCCCTTTTCGCAAGGATTCCGATTTAGGTTAAATTATTTAATTCGGAGCTAAACTCGGCGTGGAAGGCCGGTTCGAAAACCAGGCCCCCGGGCTAGCCTATCAGGCGCCGCGCTGCCGCCCCACCTGCAGGGGTTTGGTGGAATGAGGTCCCATTCCACCAGACAATAACTGTTAGGTTTTATAGATAATTATAGTATTAGTTAAAGTATTATAAGCTATTATTTTTTTTTCGAGTAAGTATACGTATAGTATAGTATAATTAACTTTTATAATATATAAAACTTTTAATTATTATATATAATATATACTTAATTAATATATTAATATATTATCTTATACCTTACTTACTCGAATACGTTAATTTCTATATTAAATATATCCCGAAGTTAATTATATAACTTACTTATTTATATAAACCGAGGTATTTCTATAAGAACCTTTACTACCGTTTAACAGTTCCTATGTTTATAATATATAATTAGCATATTAAGTTTATACAGATAAGTAATAGCGAGCCGAGGCACCCGTACTTTTACACTTAGCATACTTCTTTAAAGCGGCCTTAAAACATTTTAGACGATAGCGTGCGAGAAGGCTATATCGCGGCTAATATAGACGAATACTAGGCCTTTCTATACGTTAGCCGGTCGTAGCACTAAGGGGTGCTACCCGAGAATCTACTTTATACGGAATATTATATATGCCGCCGGTCGCTTACGGTATCTCTTACCGCCGGACAGGTTCTTAGTTATTTTAAAGATAACCTAGCTCTTATATAAATCGACCTTATATCTAGCTTACTAAAGGGAAGGTTATAGATCGATAATAGTTAGAGTTATCGTTAGTACCCGCGCCCTTATAAAAAGACGTACTGCTCCGCCCTAGCTATAGCTATATCGAGTAGACCGATTAGGAGTGCTTTAAGACCGGCACCTAACGGCTAATACTTACTATAGCGTCTAGTTTAGTAAACGAGTCTAACAGGAATATTTCGTCGTCGCTAATCTCTCTTAATGCCGCGGCAGTAGACTATAAAACTCTATAATATCGTAAAAAAAATATTAATAATTACGTCTGTAATCTTACCGCTAATCTCGTCTAACGTTAAATTTAAGAGAATAGGGTGTTCTTTACTATTAAAAAGTCATTACTATTTATCGTCGTACCGATAACGGGTGCTACGGGGAGCCTAGGCTTATATAACTAAACTCTAGCGGACTTAAAAAGGGTAAGTAAGCCTACACTAATACGACATCAGCTATATCGTAACAGACACACCAAATTATTAAGCAGTTAATTAGGTTAATAACTTTTTAGCTTTTAGTATAACCTAAACACTTTCCTAGTGTCCCGTCACGGACTGCGCGGCCTTACTAGCGACGACCTGCATCTATTCGTGGATAAAAGACTTCTATTATTATGAATTCACTATCGTCTACTCACGTCCTGCATAGTAAGGTCAATACTTCTTATAACTGCAACGTATGCCTATCGTCAGCTGGACGTAAGGGAAAGACATATACCACACTGGAGAGCACATACTTTTGCTAGATATATTTTAACAATTATAATGACAGGCCTACGTCTCCGTCTTATATAACAACGATCGGGTTACTTTAGCAACATCCACACGTACCACGTGGGCCTCAAAAGCCATCTTGAAACTGCCGCTGTCACCGCCAACAACCCCGGGTTCCATGGACGCTTCCATACCTACCCTAGGGTAGGTATAGGCCAGCTGTACGGGAATGACCTTTAGGCGCTGTGTTATTTATCTGTATATATACATGATAAAGAATGCAGATGTAATGCACCCATACTATAGTCTTGGAGCCTTATTCTGACATTCTCCTTTTCCTATAAACCCGCTCTGCTCTGGGATCGAGTCTGCCTCTTCTTGGGCAATAAGGTAGCGGTTTCCGCTAAAGAATGGCGACGACTGCCCACCCTACCGACATACTCCTTATCGTCTATAGTGCTACTCCCGGTCCTCCGTCTCTTGGACTTCGAGGTCTTTCGGCTTACTATAGAGACTTCATCCCCTGCCTCATCACCACCATCATTACTATCGACATTATCATCATCTATACCACCGGCGCCGGCGCCGGCGGTACTAGCACTATCGATCGACCTCTTCTTCCAGTTTACCGTCTTCGGCGGAGGCAGCGGAGGAGTCGCGTCCCTCACACTCTGCAACTCTTCTGCCTCGGCAAGAATATCACACAGTTCAGTAAAAGGAATAATAAAGGTAAGCGCGGGAGAGTCGAGATCTGACCCTGAGCCTCGAAGGCGGTCGATGACGTCGTCTGGGAGAAAATCGTCGAGGCGCAGCCTGAGCGCCCCGTCTGCGGGCCTGCCCTGGGCGTCTCTAAAGAGGACATCGTCTAGGATCATGTCGGGCCCCCTGTAGAGACAGATCGCGGCACGACGATCCAGGGGGGTGGCATCGAAGTGACGGGAGGCGGGGGCGGGGCCGGCGGCTGTGTCGACTCCTCTCCTGGTATGGTGGATTGTAGTTGTCGTTGCAGCTGATCGCGTTGATGGCCTTGGGTGCTGGGCGTGCGAGGAAGCAGCCCTCCGGTCCTTTTTCGTGGCGTATTCGATATCGACCGTCAGGACCGTCTTGATCTGCCCGCCGCTGTTCTCATAATATAGCTGCGCAAGATCTCGAAGGTCGTGCCCCTTCTGGCTATACCCGATCTCGAAGACGAAGGGTGGGAAGTGGTTGTTGGTATAGAACCTCTTGGTATTGGGGTCCCTGCCCTTGAGCCAGAACTGCCCGTCAGGCGACTTGGTGCCCTTCTTCCCAGACTCGTGGTCGACGAGCTCGATCCTTGAGTGACCCATCTCCTTCAGCTGTGAGGCAGCTCGTGCCAGCCTGGGGTCCACATGCACATGCACATGCACCGGATCCTCCTCCACCACACCAACATCAGCCCCATCAGATACGGCCCCACCGGTCCCACCGGCCGCGATACATCTCAGCCTGTTCTCGAGAGCGTAGGCCAGGTCTTTCTTGTATGATTCGTGGAGAGGAGTCGTCATTAGCCGCAGCACGAGGCAGCAGCGGCGCGGGTCGTAGTCGTACCGGAGGACGTTGTTAAAGTGCCACAGGAGGGAGGGGCCCGCCTCGTCTCGTTCGAGCGCACTGGAAAGCCTTGTGAACTGGCCTGGGGTGAGGTGCAGTTTGTGCCACTCGGGGGACGGGGACTGTATAGGCTGCTGGCCGTGGTAGTGAGCGCGGATCAAGGCGAGAGCTTTCCTGATAGGCTCCTCGTCTCCGCCCGTGTCTCCCTCAGCCCTAGAAGTCTCCTCGCCTTTTCTTTTCTCTGTAGGATATCGAAAATGTGCAAGCCTTTCCCTTCCTCTTCCTCTTCCTCTTCTCCTGCCCCTTTCCCTTTCACTACCGCCTTCAGCGGAGGAACTAGGAGCGAGCTGGAACGGTGACGAGACCGGAGGCGCCTGGGTGGGGAGAGGAGAAGAGGGGGAAAGGGAAGGGGACGTGGGAAAATGAGGCTGTCGTGGTTGTCGTGGCTGTCGTGGACGAGTATGGTCGAGCTGGGACTGGGATTGGGACAGGGACGTATCCAGCGTCTCGTCCACTTTCTCGTCGGTTTCGTAACTCGAGCTGCGTGGGGGGGAGGGACAGAGCGATAGTGATAGTGGCAGTGACGGAGCACGCTTCTTCTCGTTGTTGTCGTCGTTGGTACCAAGGGCGTTTGCTTTCTCGTAGGTGGTGTTGCCGAGTCTGGCCATCTCTGGAAGCTCCGATATAGAGAAGGAGGGCTCAGGGCTCGGACTGGTATGGAGATAGATGATTGTGCAGTGCTGACCAACATGCACGTAGTCTCTTTCTTCTCGCACAACGACCCACAAGAGTCCAAATGGTTCCGGAGTGCTTTTTTCTGTAGTAGCACAGCCAGTAGTGGCGGCGGCTGTCGATGTCGGTGTCGATATCGATGTGAAGTTGTTGTGACATCAAGCTCCCGAAGTTGTTACCTGAGTCAGTCGTTGATTTAAAGCCTGACTGATGTTGTTTGTTTATTTTGCCTGCCGCCGTGACTGCGCTTATTTACTAGCGCACGGATAGAGCCGCGGAGCCGCAGAGCCGCATTAACCTTAATACCTCCAATAACCGGTACGTACCAATGCAGGCGGCCCATGTGCTGTTTAATTACTCATTAGCCAATCACAGCGTCTCATTTGCGGTCGACTCGATTAAACTTGATTAAAGTACACTCTTTCTTGTCTGCTGGTTTGTTCTCACACTTTCTAATAAATGGCTCTACCGTGTAAACAGGGTTGTATACTTGTCCTAAGCATGTCGCATTGTGTTCTAAGCCCACCAAAAGGCCTGGCTGGCTCCTCCTCCCCTTCCTTCAAACGACCCAGCAGCGAGAGCGAGCACCAAAACGAGAACGGTAAGAATCACACATGGTTCATAAGAAGAGGTGGATCCATATCTACCTTACCATGTCGCCAGCGCGCTGCCCTTGTCCCGGTGACGGCATCATCCCGCACGAGTCATCATGTTCTCACTAAATTATGGACGCTATCTCTCTTCAAGAAGAGGAAGCTGTGAGCTGGGGCCGATAGAGGGGGCCGACGGCGTACGAGGAGCTGGAGGTAGAGGATTGCAGGCGCGTCGATTAAGAAAGGAGGCCGCCCACAGGATACCTGAAGCAAAATGCAATGCGCCGCAGAAGCAAACACAGACGCGGACGCGGATATAGATCACAGGACCTCCCATAAGGCTAGCGCCAACCACAACAGGTGACGGTCCGGGGCTGCTAGCCGAGCTAATTGAGTTGTTGCGGCTGTGGCGGGCTTCGCGACGATGCCAGCGCACATGTCAGTCAGCACGAGGCCGAGTGGAACAATACCATTCTTTTATGGAATTAGTGCTTCGTCTGGCTATCAACAAGCACGGCGGCAACTGTAATCAGGTTATGTTTCGGTACATGTGTGCCCTTTGAGTCCGTCTCGGCTAATGTACTTTCCGTCTTCAAAGGATTCTGTCTGTCTTGAATTTCTAATATTGTCTTCCTCTCTCTTACAGTAATGGCACAAAGATAAACCCGGCCTTCCTCCCCTTTTGCTCGGTAGGCCTCATTGGTCGGAACAAATGTAGTCGACTTCGTTATCTGCCCCAGTCTACACTCGAGCTTCGACGACCTCGAGCGCTCTCGTCCCTTACCTCTAGTTGACAGAGCACCACCTGGAGACTGGAGGGGCAGAGTGGCAAAACGAAGTATGTACCGGAGCGGGAGACCGGCAGATGGTTCACCTTATTCCTCGGTGCTTCAGCTCTGGATACCCTGGCAAGGTGAGCGGGGTGTTTGACAAGAGGAGTCTACATCTCTGAAGAGACGTAACATTCATCAGCGGGGTATGTTAGTGGGGTACCGATGTGAATGGCTTCAAGGGAAGGAATATCGTTTGGAGTTATCAAAGACGAAGGGATATTTACAGAGGGTGCCGAGGGTTAGCGATGCGGATTAAGAGAGACAGTGGAAGATGGTGAGGCGGCTCTAGCATTGGGTCTGAGAGCATTCATAAGAAAGAGGAACACTGAGAGAGGTGTCGGAAGAAACAAGGGTGCGTATGTGCAGCGGATATTATTGAACTGAAGGGCAGCAATGTTGAAGTGAAGACGACACTCTGGTAGATGAGGTCTAGTAGTGGGCGTTTGAGGCCTGAGCATCTTAAGGGGGATGTTTAATATAGAACAGTGGCATCTGTAGAGGACTGATGTATATGAGCTGTTTATGTAGTTGAGGTTGGGGAAGAGGCAGCATGATGCGTAGGGCAGAAAGAAAATAGTTGTTGAAATGCTGCGTCGCCAGATGCGAGGATTCGCTGGCAGAAACAGAGAAAATGCATCAAGGTCGACCGGCAAGCCTGCACAATCGATCGGGAAAGACGAACGGGACGGAAGGCTGGACCTGATGCTACGAATAGGACCGGCAATTCAGCCCGTCTGGGAGACATTTATGCTAGTGAGAGGGGAACCGTAGCAGATTGTTGTTCGTAGTGTTGATGAAGGAGAAGGCGTGGAGTCGTGGAGGTGTGAAGATGCTGAGGGTCATCTTGGAGTTACCTGTGGCTAGTCTAGTGACAGGAGAGAGTTTATTCGGCAAACCTGGAAGATTTCAGTGCGTTGCGAGTAAGGGAACGAGACAAAGACAGAGACAGTAAACGTCTGGAGGGTTTTGCGTTTGACCTGTTCGGTGGCCAGGAAGGAAAGAGAGAGGAGGGAAGGTGATGTGCTGAAAAAGCGATGCAGCTCAACGCATGGTTTCTTGCAAGAAAAAGAGGGACATGTGGAGTGGAACGGATCATTAACATCCAAGTCAAGACAGGTCATTTTTCTGATATAAAATGACAGGTCGGTGGCGACCTTGGCAACTGCGCAGATTCGGTTCAGGGAAGCGAGGTCGAAGGTTTCAGGATGTCGGGTCAAGGAGAAGACATGCCACCCAGCCGCAAGGAGCGGCCTAATATGCACAGGCCCTCATCAATCGTAGCCACCCGGGCATAGGACACACCTTGGATCATCATGAGCCAAAAAGAGAGGCCTGAATCTCAGGAGCACGGGCAATCCGGGTGGTCGTCCAGGAGATTTTGGAGCGAAAAGCGGTCGGAGTTCCAGCCCACCGCATCCCCAAGATGTGACCGAGGTTGGGGAGAACCGCCACCACATCTAAACCAGGGTTGCAGGCTTCATGTGTATGTTTTATATCTTGTGGCTTCTGCCTTGGACGCGGAGGCTGGCTGTCTGGCGCGCAGCGTAACTTCAGTAGTGCCCAGACAGTATCTCGCCCTTCGAGTTCAGTCTTAGGTTCAGGCTCCGGCCTGGTGACGACAGTGAAAGCACTGAACTTTCAAGCCCTGTGCCGATCTCGGCCGTGTCCATCACCCTAAGCAACGATAGTAGCTCTCCGTAACTCAAAACAGAAGGGAAAGGGGTATGGTTCTGTAATGCTGAACTGTCGAACAGAACCACTGCACTAGGCAACTAAAAGGGTGACCACCCCTAGAGTACTAGGAATGATTCTAGTCTGATAGCTGTTCCAACATGAACCGAACTTGGAACCCGTCTAAGGTCTGGGGGATCTCGGCTAGCAAAGTTTCCAGCGGTGATATAATTGACGACAGACCTTAGAAGGCGGCAAAGACGGAAAGGGATGAGAGCTAGAGGCTAGGGTTTCGGTTCAGAGATGATTGGGCAAATGCAGGTGGTATACTGATGAAGCTGAAAGCTGGACATGACAGATGGATCTAGTGGCAATGCGGGTGGAGGCCATGGCCATCATGGTGATAGATTGGATGTCGGTAATGTTTCCATTGATGTGGTGTGGTGTTGATTGCGGTTGAGGAGGGTGTTGGTGTGGCGCGGCTCGACGTGAGGCTTCCAAGTGCTTTGCGAGGGGCTGACGGACGTCGACGATGTTAGTAGTGATCATGATGGATGTGGCCAGAGCCAGGAAGCCGAATATTGTGAATGTGGATGTAGGTGTGTTTGAAGGGTAAAGGCCGCTGTCAACTGATGTTGGCGGGACGGTGACGAAGGAAAATGACAGAAGAATGCGAAGATGGCGGGGCGACGGTGACGGTAGATATTACCAATAAAGAAGAGTCCCTCGTACCCCTATGCATACATATGTAGTCGGGATGCGTATGTGGCAGAGAAGAGAAGTTGATGAGGAAGCTGCAGAGAAGGAGCAAGACTGTATTGGTGATGCTTGCATAGGTGTTGACGTGTAGTGGCGTACACATAGAGATGGTGGGAGCAGATAGGAATCTGGGGCTTAGAGCAGTATGCAAAAACTAGCAGGATCGTGGGGTTATATGAGGCCGAAAATCAAGCCAACCGCATCGAGACTGACCTGTAGAGACGGTTGAGATTGTATGCGATAAGATGGCTAGCTGTAGTAAAGCTAACCTAAACCCACCGCCACTTCTAAGGCAGTAGACGAGTATCATCCATTGATAAACCCTACTACCTTTGCTTTCTTTTCATGTGTTGTGTATGTGCGCGCGCATATGTTTATGAGAGTAAGAGAGTGTGTTTAAGGGCCGCTTTAGAACAACGTTAAGTAAGAGACAAAAACGGCCGAAGACTACCCTACTTAGACTGAGCGAGCACTTGAGTAACATGTTTACCAGCGGCCGATTACGAGAGGAGAAGAGTGTTATCAGGGAAAGCATGCATACTAAGCTTAATAAAAACACCAAAAGAAAGCTACCGAAAGAATTTCAAGCCGGAAAGATAATATAAAACGATATAAGATATAATATGTTTAGAGTAAACTAGATTATCAGAAAATTAGAGTTCGAAAAGAAGAAAAAAGAAGAACAAGTGTTAAGTAAAGATAATTTTGCTTAAAAAGGAAAAAGCTTTGAAACGGAATGAGTAAGATTGGACTAACCTGAAAGAGGTAGAAGGTGAACGAGACCTAACGGCAGCAAGGTCGAAGGTGCCAGGTCTCGGAAGACGGCGAGCATACGAGGTCACTTGCTGCAGTGGTCGGTGCGGAATACGGACGTCTGCCGCCCAGCAGCCTGGAACATCCACCATAAAACAGGTCCTCGTCAATCGTGGCCACAGGGCGTAGAACGGCCCCAACATTGTCATCGCGGGCCAGGAGGACTAGACGTTAGGGAGCACAGCCAATTCGAGGTCCGGGCAGCATGTATAATTTAACAAGAGTCCGACTCCGTAAGATTTATTAATTTAGATAGGCGAGAATGGCGAGATTCCACCCAATCCCACCGCACCATAGCCAAAGCGGCTGCCAGCTAACCGCAGACAATCCTCATCTTTCCTGTACATGTATATCAGTGCGAGCGCAGCTCCATGTGCGGCTTGGGTTACGGCTTTTGGGGGTGGGGTACGAAGTAGAGAAGTGGAACGATGAAGGTTGGAAGTGAAGTAAGTATATCCGTCTGTGGTCTGCAGGCTAAGTCAATACAGTACGGCAAAACGAAAATCTCAGCAGGCAGCCGAAAGGAAGTGGGCGGAGAGCAGCCTCGCGAGGAGAGGAGATAGATAGAAGAAATCAGTCGATGCAAACCTTAGCACTGATTCCCGATGCTAACATTTGAACGCGGCTGCTGCTGCTGCTGGAGACGATGAAATGATGGATGGCCTGGAAGGTTGAGGATAGGCCACAGATCCATTTGCATTGAAGGATGGATTGATTGACAGCGTCGGTGGTGGCGACGGCCAGGACAGATAAAAATGTGTGACAACCTGGATGCTGAAGACGTAGAGACAGTGCTGCGGCGTCTGGCGGAAAGAGGGCGGTAGATACCAGCAGCTTGCAACGGTTGCCAAGTAAGCGCGGGTTAATCAAGGCTCGTTAGTGAGTTTGCTTAATAATCTGTAAATAATAGTACGTTAGCAGGAACAGCAGCAACATTCGAGAAGGCGATGTACCTGGGTGTGTGTACATATCGTCGTCGTCGTCGTCAAAGAATGAATCAAGGAGCCGGCGTACGTGCCCAACCGCAAGGAACAGCCATCATGCACGCGCCCTAGTCCATCGTGGCCACAGGGCATAGGATATCTTCACGTTGTCATCGCGGGCACAGGCCTAGACGGTGTAGGAAGCAACGGGCAATCCGGGGTCCAGGCGGCGTGCAGGCCATTAAGACCGTGGAGTTACATAGGACTGGCGACCCGTGTACCCATGCCCACCGCATCTCCAAGGTGACCGTGGGCGATTCCCCTTCCTATCTCGGAGGATCGGGCGGGGCTCAAGACTCCACACGGCCACGCCAGGGCCAAGAACCAAGGCCATGTGAGAGAGTAGATGAGAGGGAAGTAGAAAAAGCAGGGACCTCGACCTTAGGAGGGGAGATTTGACGGTGAGAATGAGAGGAAGCATGGATGTGTGGTGGGAGAAGCAGGAAGAAAGGTCAGCGTGACTAGCCTGTGCTATATCTGGGCAGAGATGGCGCAGAGGGGTGGATGATGTGACAGCCATGGTGTTGAGGGTGAGAGTGTTGGGATGAAGACGGATTGCAAGAGACGAGAAAGGAGACAGAGAACCTCAAGCCGAAGGAGAGGCTGATGTGTTCAGGTTGACGTGGTCTCGGGTTGGTATCGAGAAGAAAGAAAAAGGAGAAACAGAAAGAAAAAGGAGAAACAGAGAGAGAGAGAGAGAGACAGAGAGCCCGAATGGAAAAGACACCTGGCAGGATATGGTAACTTACGAACGAAAAGAGCGTGGTGGTAGAAGATTGGGTGTTGAACCGAGTCACTTAGATGGTCAAGGTCGGTAGTTGCAGTAGAGGCACCTGGAGGGGGAAAGCTCGCGACTTGAAGTATGAGCGTGGCAGGCTAGAGGCAGGCGGCGGCACAGCTTGACATGTATCTTCGCTTGTCGAGAAGACACACCAGTAGCTGTGAGGGTTGGTAAGCACGAGAAAAAAGAGACCGAGACAGGAAGCAAGCTGGAGGAAGCAGAGTGTAAAGTGGGACTGACTTCAAGGCTTACCGAGGCCGGCATGGATGGGAGAATTGACGACAAAGAACCACGAAGGGGTGGAGACTTAGACTTACTGAGGCCCGAGACAAGAAGAGTGAGAAGCCATGGATAGCACGGCGCGAAGATAGCGAATCATAACGGCGGCACAGCTCGGAATAGCGAGACGCGACGGCAAGCTACCCTGGTAGTAACGGCAAGGTGGCGATGTCTGGAGGGTGTTGACAAGATCACGGCAAAGATGGCTGGCTGGCTGGAAGAGAAAGTATCAGCAAAATCAGACAAATGAACAGAGAGAGAGAGAGAGAGAGAGAGAGAGAGAGAGAGAGAGAGAGAGAGAGAGAGAGAAATAAACAACACCTGGAAGTAACGGCAGCAAGGTCGGAGATGATAATTGTGTGTCTAGATACATCGGAGAGACCGTGAGCTTACAAGTTTTCCAAAGGTTGGCTGTATTGATATCTGAACAGGACAGATAATTATAGGTAGCCGCCGCCCAGCCGCCTAGAACAGCCATTACGCAACAGGCCCTCATCCGGTAATTATAGCCACAGGGAATAGGACACCTCCACAATGCAACAGTGTGGGGAGCAACGGCCGATATGGGTTCCACGCAGCGTGCGTTGGGTTGGACCCTCGCGTAGGGGATTCCTTGCCTGCAGGAAAAAAGCAAGCAAGGCTCAAGACTCTTACGGGGTATCGTCACCTTCGCAGAGACCATCGGGTTGCATGAGGTTGGAACTCAAGCCCACCGGCATCTTCAAGTGTGACCGTGGGGTTACGAGGGAAGACTTCCGAAGAATTCACCCAGGCCCACCGCATCACATATCCAAGGCCGTGGATAGCCTGATTATATTCCTCCTCTTTTGTGTATGTGTGTGAACGGCGCGGCTCGATGCGCGGCTCGATGTTACGGTAAGTCGATTATCAAGGGGGAAGGAGAAGGATGTGTATGATCTGTAAGTTGAGTTGATATAACCGTGAAAATCAATAATACAGACATCATCACAGCACAGCATAGCAACATTGAAAAATCCCGGAGGTGGAGGGTATATCTGGAAAGAATCCTTGGAGGGTGGGTGAGTGGAGAGAGTTGTGCCTCGTAAGTGAGATAAGAAAGGAGATAGGAAAAATCAATTGATGCGGACAGACCTTGTGGGACTGGGCGAGCCCTAATCGATGGATGATTCGTGATTCGTAATGCTGATGCTAATTCTGATGATGGAGATGGAGATGGTGTTTAGTAGGATAATTTGAAGATGGGCAGCAGCAGCTACAGCCTCGAAATGATGCAATAATTAGTGGAGATATTCATTGATGAACGATTTGACGTTGACGACGAGAAAAGACAGAAAAGACGCGTCAAGAAGAAGCTCGTATATAACGGCCGAGGATATGGCGAAGGGGAGGAGAGAGAGAGAGAGAGGGAGGGAGAGGCGAAACCTCGAAAGAAAGGGGAATACTGATCATGATTGATTGATTGATTGATTGCTTGATTGAGTGATTGATGGTGGATGGTGGATTGATGTCCGATGGCTACTGATAGTCCTTGGTTTAGTTTTGGTGGTTAGTGGAGAAGGATAGGGATGCCCAACCTGTTTTTTTTGTTTTTTGTTTTTTATGTGTGAAATGCTATATTATACAGATTTTTTCAAAAAAAACATAGTGTTTGAAATGCCCTTCTAAAAGGGGTAATATTAAGGCTATCACCAGCCCCTAAGGGCACTATAGGGGCGCTATTCTAATCACTCTTCTTCCGAGCCTAATTCGAAATCTGTTAGGTCTGATAGTTCGTCTTTAGAATCGTCGCCTTTAACCTTGATCGTAGACCCGGCAGGTAAAATATAGTTACGTGACTAGTAGCACTAGGCTATATCCAGATACGCTAATCCTAAAATGGTAATTGTAGAGTAAAAAACGTAAAAAACAGTTTTTTTTAATAGCTATATAAAAAACAGTATGTTATGAAAAAAACAGTGTTTTTAGGCATCTTTAGAGAAGGAGAAAGGGAGAATAAATGAAAGAGAGAAAAGAGGATAAAATTTAAGGAGGAAGGAAAGAATAGAAAACAGAAAACACGGGAGCGGTAACAGACGACGGAAGACAGGAGACAGGCGGAACCTATCTGCAGTCCTTGCGTGTGTCTGGCTAACGCCGAAATGCGGTAAGTTAAATACCTTAGAAGTAGGCTACCCCCCCTTATAAGCTACCCTTTTACATAGAAACAGCCTACTTTTAAACAGCTATATTAAATTAAATAAAATACATATTAAGCTACCCTTTATTAAATATACTATAAAGGTATATATAGCTCTATTTAATAGTAAATAAGCTTTATTATATACTTTATATATAGATATATTAAGTATTAAATATTATAGTTTTAACTGTTAAGGATTCTATATATAATAGTAAGGTATATATAAAACGCTGCTTAGTTAGGTAGGCGGTTAAGCCTGCCGCCTCGGCAAGGCGGCAGAACTGTTAAGCCGCCTAGCCTATAAATAGGTTTCTATACTAAGCTTATAGATAGCTTTAAACCTAGAAAACATATATATATAACCTTAAGCTAACAGACTAAACAATCGATCGTATTTATATTACTTTAAGCCCTACTAATACTAATTAATAGTTATATAAGTAACTTCTAATAGTAAGGTTAAAAGAGGCAGATTTTTCTTACGATTATTTTGTAACGATTAAGGCTTTTTTATAGGCTGTTTATTATATTTTAAGTTATAAGATCTACGCTAAAATTAAGGCTATTTATAGTTGTTTAAGTATAGCTAACCTTTAGAAAGTAGTTAATATTAACCGATAGACCTTTATAAGGCCTTTTTAAACTAATTTAACGGCGACGTATTTATTTAGAAAACTACTTTACAACCTACCGGTATACTTTATCGCGTAAATATACCGTTACTTTTTACTATCTTCTTACTAATAACTAACCTTCGCACGTCTTAATAAAAGGAAATCGTAAAGTAACAGTATATACTAACAAGAACCTTATTACGAAAACCTTACTATAATAACTTTATTCCTTTAAGGATAACCTTCTCTATAACCTTAATAATCTACCCTTTATTATAACCTCGAGATTATTACTATAAATAAACCTCGAGACCCTTACGGCTTTAAACGTTATCTCTATTTAAAGCAATAAAGACCTTTCCTTTTATTACAAGGAACGCGAGAAACGTTTAATCGTAAAGACCTTTTCTCGAAACGAACTCTTTTACTAAAAAGCGCTTAAAACCTTTATTTAAGATAAAACCTTCCTTTCGATTCTTCCTCTTACTTAGTCTGGCGCAGACCTCGGTACAGACCCTTAGAGTATCCTCTTTACTCGGTCCGACACAGACCTTTAAAGTATCCCCCTTGCTCGGTCCGGCGTAGACCCCGGTATAGACCCTTAAAGTATCCCCCTTACTCGGTCCGGTATAGACCTTTAAAGTATCCCTTTTGCTCGGTCCGGCGTAAACCGAGCTATAGCTACCGGTTACTCCGGCGCAGACCGAACTATAAAGGCTACGGAAGCGCGGCCGGCCCTTTAAGTTTAAAAATAAGCTTAAACTAGTTACTCCGGCTACCCCGGCTACCCTTATCTTCCTTACTTAAAAGGAAAAGGATAACTACGATTTAACCTTAAAGCTATATCGTAACGGCGTTATTACTAGTTTTAGTAAGCCTTTCGAAAAGTTTAATATAAAAGAAATTATAAACCTTATCGGCTATAACGTCTTCTGTTTTAAGCTATTTAATTAAAAAGCTTATAGCTTATACCGTTTATTTAAAACGTAAATAGTTTATAAGATTAAAGATAAGATTAAAAAGCCGTATAAAAAGTTATATTTTATTATTTAAAAGTATAATAACGTCGGTAAAAAAGATATTTTTACTTAATTACTAACGATTTAAAAAGTTAGTTAATATATTATTACCGTTTTTACTTTATTTTTACTCCGAATAAGTATAATTATAAAGTTTTATAACCTTATATAAGCTTACTTTTAATTACAATTAAAGTTAATATAAATAATTTTAACTATATTATTAAAAGAACTTAAGCCTTAGTACTTTTTAAATACTATTATATAGCTTATAAAGCCTTTTTATAGTATTATTAAAGTAAGCGTATATTAGTAAACGACGTATTATAAATACTATTATATAAAACTCGGTATAAATATATTTATATATAACTTTTACCTTTTTATTATAGCCGGTAGTAAAAACTCTTTTAGTATTATCGGTATATAAACCGACGATATTTTTATACTCGGAACTTTAGCTTTTTCGGTAACGAAAAAAGAGGAGATTTAAAAAGTAGAGATTAAGTATAAGCTTAAAATAAAGCTTTCGCCGAGTACTCTCTTCGATTTTAATAGTATTAAAGTAATAATATATAATAATAGATTTATCGAGGTTAAATAAAAGGAATAAAGCGTTAAAATCGAGAAAGTTAATCCGAAAGCGTTTAACTATACTCAAAAGTATTTCGAATAACGTACTTATAAAGTATATTTAATATCGATTTATTAGCTAAAAGCCGCCTTTAATCTCTTTATCGTAATTTAAATTTAAAACTTAAATATAAAAGACTATAAGCTATTAAATTAACGCCTTAAATAGTAAATAAAAAACGTCGAAAAAGGTTTATAATATATCGCTTTAGATTTAATAAAGGCTAAATTAACTATTTTTATCGATAGTTTTTTTATAATTAACTAAGATTTTAGTTTTTAAATCGGCTTTATAATCGTTCTTATCGATAAAGAAAAGAATAACGATAATATATAATATAAAATATAAGGTAACGTTTTATACTAATCTTTTATAAAATATAAACGTATTATATAAAACGTTTTAGTATTAAAGATTTACGGTATAACTAGTAGTTTCGATTTTAACGTTATAATTTTATTTATTTAAAAGATAATTACCGATTAATTAAACTTTCCGACGATTCTTTTTACGATTTATATAGACTTATACTTGTTATATAAGTGTTTAGTTAAGTTAAATATAACGAAAGAAAAACGGCTAATAATCGATATTATATCGTTATATTAGTTATATAAAAGGTAAGAGATTTATAAAATATAATAAATTAACGGTAATAATAATCCGGCCGATATAATAACGAAGGTATTGCTAAATAAGGCTTTAGTACGCTTAATCGATTTAAACGAGTTAATAATTAAGGTAGAAAGATATATAAATTAGGCTTAATCGACGACGTAAACAGTATAGTAAACCGAAAGTATCGGCTTATAATACCGTAGGTATTATACTTTATAGTCGGTCCGATAGCAGACCGAATAAGGGCGATAATTAAAAAGACGTCGATTTATAAAGGTATTACAGACGATTTAAAAAAAGCTTATACGTATAGGGCTATAGAAGCCTATACGTATAAAGCTATAGGTAATATAAGTAGATCGATAATATAAAGCTATTATAAAACAGAAAAGCTATTAGTATAAAACGCTGCTTAGTTAGGTAGGCGGTTAGGCCTGCTGCCTCGGTAGGGCGGCAGAACTGTTAAGCCGTCTAGCTTATAGATAGGTTTCTATACTAGGCCTGTAAATAGCTTTAAACCTAGAAAACACACACACATAACCTTAAGCTAACAGACTAAACGATCGATCGTATTTATATTACCTTAAGCCTTATTAACAGTATATTAACAGATTTAAAAAGTTAATATAAACTAATATTTAATTAATCGCTATATTTATAAGAAGAAATAACGTTTAATATAAAGTATTATACTATATAGATTTATACTATTCTATTATTTTACTATTATAACCTGTTAATTAGTAATTATACTATATTATATAAACTTCTATATAATATTTATATAAGTAAAAGTTTAAAACTTAATAACTTATATAATAAAGTATATATAAGCTTTTTAGTTAAAAGTTTAGTTTTAAATACTATTATTAATATATATATAAAAGAAATAAAAGTTATAAAAGTAATATTAAAAAAGTTATTAAGTAAAAGTATATATATAGTAAGTGTTAGCGTTACTATATATATTATAAGGATACTTTAACAGTATTTAGTATATAGTTTTAACATTATATATTACTTAATTTAATATAATATACTAAGTAATACTACTATTTATAAAGCCTTTTAAAGATAATAAGTATTATAAGCCTATTTTTAAAGTAGTAGCTATTTTATACAATTTAATACAGCTGTTTAAATATAGGCTGTTTAGGCTGTTTACTGTGTAAGTAGGTGGCCCGTAAGGGGGGGTAGCCTACTTCTAAGGTATTTAACTTAGTGTCTCTCGTTGTTTTTTTATTGTTGGTAGAGGAGTTAACTACACCTAAGCGGTGGCTGCTAATGTTCCTGGTATTAAGCTCGCGAAGGTCGCCGTCTGTCTTCTAGGTCGAATAAGTGCTAGGATCCTTTCTTTTGCCCGGGTATAGGGAGCCCGGGGCTAATGCTTAGTCCGAGGCTGACCTTCTTCTAATAGGGTGGTGCTGGTGGTGCTACTAATAAATAATGTAAGCTTTATCGAGTCTGGCAGCACTATTACTGTTAACAGGAATTTTATAACTGGAACCTCACCCCGCTCGTAGACGATTAAAGAGGAAGAGTATGAGCTGCTGCTGGGACCCTGTTGGTACCTCCTTTTCCCTCGGCTGGGCTCTTGTTGGTCTTGGTGGCCATAATCACTTAGCCGAGCGTAGAGCTACTACGGTACTTACTAGGCTGGTAGTGCTGATGCGGCTGCTGGTGGAGGTCGTGGTCATAGTGACGCGTATTGGTATCGGCATCGGGTCCTTTATCGTTCCTTTGTCCTTGTTTTTGTTGCCTCTAGTTACCTGCTGTTGATGGGCGGCTTAGTGGGACATATACTTCTGTGCGTTTTGGTTGAGCATAAGCATGGTAAGTAGTAGCAGTAGCAGAGGTAACATACGTCGCGCAGGCAGTTACTACGAAAAGGGCCTGCTACCGCAGCTATAAAAGCCGTCTCTTAGGCCTACGATGGCACCCCAACCTCTGTTGTACTTCCTGGCTTGGGCGCGGTGTATCTTCATTCCAGTGAGGCTGACGCTCACGGCTTTTCTGTGTTTACGAGTTTCCCTCCACGGCTTTTCATTTCCACAGCTTTTCATTTCCACGGCTTTTGGTCTCCACGGCTTTCCCCCCACGGTCTTTTCTTTTTTCACAGCGCCGTCTATCGCAACCAAGCAAAGTATGCCGTTGAAGAGTACATAGCCTATACCGCTGCAACCGCGACAAAAGAGACCGAACAGACAACTTCTGTTACTATGATCTCTATATTTATCTTCAGCCAACTAGCCGTCTTCCAGACGCATAAAACGCCATGGCAGGTTGTATCAACCATCTGGGTTGCCCACACTGTATGCAGCTCTATGTACCGAATGACGCGCTGAACGCGCCTCACGCACAACATGGCGAATTTTGCAATGTTGTAATTCTGGCGTAGAACAGGCCATCCGTACCTCTCAGAGTTACGGAACAAACTGGGAGATAAGCAAGTGGGCTGGCTTTTCACCCGGACGCACATCGCAACAACACGACGACGGAAGAAATCTAGTATGCAATGTTGCAAATCAGCCAACGCTTATAGTATTCTGGTATCCTGTAAGTGACTCATGATTGATGATCATTTTCATTCGTATATTGTCCTGTATATTGAGTGTTTGACATTGCATTTGAGGCCACTTGCGATATATCACTTCACACAGTGCACAGGTCTACGGTACGTACCTAAGTACCTATCTACCTTGGTACGTACCGTCCGACACAGGAGCATGTGATGACGCTGATGCTTAGGTAAGCAAGCCTGCTGCTGCCCTCGATGCCCCAATATTGACACTACTTAACTATCTAAATAGAAATACCACACGACACCCACCACGACATAGCCAAGCCCCATCTCAAGATGCCTTCTAGGCCACCGAAACGAGGAAGTGGTCCTGGACCTGGTCGTCGTGGTCGTCGTGGTCGTCGTGGTCGCGGACGTCCACGCCGGCAGGAATCCACCTCCGCCACCAACTCCCGGCACGCAATGCCATCCCAGTCGCTAAAGAACCTCGCACCGCCAACACTCACCGGACCTGCACCACCCCGCGGCCTCCGTCGAAGCGCGCGCCAGGAAGCCTTGAACTCGAACTTGACCTCGATGAGAGTGACAGAGCTGAGAACCCTCGTCGACGAGATGAGCGGCTTCCTGCAGGGTTCGGAACAGTCGCTTTCGAGGGCCTTCGAATACTGGCCGAGACTCTGCGACCTGTATGAGGATCTTCAGGAGGAACAGGTCCACGCAGACCACGTTCCAAGCCCAAGTGGCGGCGTGGGTGATGCAGACAAGGCGGACACAGGCATGAAGGCAGGCAATAACAACACCTCTCGACTGCCATTCCCTAACGGGGTCGCAACGAGGCTCAGCAGGAGCCAGATGGTCGCCATCCTCGACACGACGTGGGAGCACCGGTTTAGGGAACTTCGCCACCAGTGGAGGCTGTTGCAGCTTGCGCAGAAGTTCGACTGGCCGACCCACAACTACTTCTACCTTTACTTCCAAAACAGTAGCCTCTGCACCTCCAAGGCTGGGATCAAGCTGCTCTAGAAGTTGCACCCTAATACCGACTTGGAAGACTTCTATGTCGAAGTCTGCACGCAGCGCCACGCCAGGTAGCAACGGCAGCGTGGTCGCACTACATCACCGGATGGCGATGATGCATCGCAGCAGCAAGATTTCGTTCAGACTTTACAATGCGGGACCTTACAGAGGCCCTGGGGCACTGTAAGTAGCCTCCCTTTTTGTCGCTTCCCCCTTCCTTCCTTCCTTGCTCCCTTCTCTCCTTTTCCCCAATGCTGCCCTCGTCCGCTCCCTAGTCGGAGAATGGCGAGGGCGTTGCAAGCAACGCTCGATCTAGCCTGTGGCTGACCTCCAACCACTCTTTGCAGTCGATGCATCTTTTCCCCAAGAACAGCCTCTGCCACCGCCGTCCCTTCCCGCTGGCTCCGACGCCGAACATGCCCTCGATGTCCGTCCTGAAGTTCCTGCCCAACAAGCTGCCGCCCAAGCCGATCACCCGGTCAAGGTCGAGGTTGCATATGACGTAGAGGTTGGAAGATCAGATAGAGGAGAAGAGACCAGAGAGCTCGGTGTTCTTCTTGGGGAGTCGGATGATGATGATGATGATGATGACGATGATGATGATGACGATGATGATGGCGGCGGAGACATCTACATGGGCCTGGACGGTGCTACTGACGACACACCGACAAACCCAGCTCGTTCCCAATCCTTCTCCATCGCACAGGAGACACCCCTAAGCTATGTGCCACCGCAAACGTCCCCGCAGGTGGCAGTAGACGAGGGCAGAACGCCACCACCCTTGAGTCTTCCGTATGGGTCTGACTCTTTCGACCAGAAAAGGAAGCATCAGGTACATGCCCAGGAAGCAGAAGTCGTTGAGGCAGAGACATAGGCATTGACTGCCTCGCAGGCGAAGAGGTGTCGGCAAGATGAGCCCTTGGTGGTGGATCTATGCGGTGGTGACGATGACAAGGGGGACGATAATATCGCGGAGGACCATACCGGCTACAGCCACTCCGCAACTCCCTACTGGGCTCAGCCAGTCGACACTTACGCAGCAGCCATGATGACATCACTGGAGATTGGAGCAATGCTCAATGACTACGTGGTGAATGGGTACATGGACATGCTGGTCAGCCGTGTCGTGGATGTGTACACCCTAGACTCTCTGGCTATACAACCACCATCTCAATTCCCACCATCTTAATTCCCACCATCACCACAAGCACAAGCGAACGCGGATGTTAACAGCAATCGTAACGAGAGCAGGCCACCTGCGGCCGCCTGTGATAGGTACGACATCAATGCATGGGAAGCTGGAAGACTGAAGATGCGCATCTTCCAGCACGACGAGCAGAGATATGCTCAGGTATTCGTCGGCATTATCCTCCACATTCCCACAAGCTCAGCTAAAGATGACCGCAACCACTACTACCACCAGCAACAGCCGCCGCCACCAAGACAAGAGCAGGGACAGAGACAGGAGCTGGAGCTGGAGCTGGAGAAAAAGCGGCAGATGGCCAGAAAATAAACCGGACACAAACAGCAGCGTAGGCCACTGGGTTTGCCTATGGCTGCACCTCGGCTCCAAGACAGCCACCCGAATCGACTCACTCCCCTCGGCCCGGCATACCGCCGCCGCATCAGCTGCCGCAGAGGCCATCGTCACAAAGGCTCTCCCTCCATCATACGACTCCTGGGACGCCTGGATCTGGGTCACAGAACCGTGGGCAAGACCGCAGTTACCAGGTACGCTTAACTGTGGCATCTTCGCACCGGCCGCTGCGTCAGACAAAGCCATGCGTGTTGGGCTCCCTGCGTATAAGGACGAGAAGGGCATTGACTTATCTCATTGGCGTCAGTTCCTGCGAGCCATTATTCTGCCGGACCAATTTCGAGCCGGCCCGGAACTGTTCCTGCTTTTGACGGGTCTGTAGAGCTCTCAAGCATTGAGGAACAGGAACAGGAATAAGCACAGGAACAGCCAAAAGGAAGAGCCGAAGACAGCAGTACCCAATCGATCATCAACGCATTGAGGAGGGCCCGTGGAAACGGTATTCGGGCCAAGACCACCCTGCGCGACAGGAAGTGCCAGTGCGACCACATCCGTCAGCAGCTAGAGAAGGCGATTGTTCAACTGCTCGATGCGTATATGCCCTCGACCTCTTCAGCATCAGACAACCTTGTAGACGCTAGCGTTGCTGGACGAGGACACAGAGAACCTGAAAGCGATAAAGGAGCTGGCAGCGAGGCTGCATACGACGAATGTCCCATGTGTCGAGGGCTAATTACATCACGCTCGGTCGCGGCGTACAGTTATACAAAGGTTGCTGGATGGGCTTGCTTTCGCCGACAACAGGATACAGAACTGACGGAACCAGCTCACGGTGTCGATAGAGGAACTGGACGCTCAGGGCATAAGGTATCAGGAACTGGAAGACGAGCTCTAGGCTACAGCCCAGTAGCATCAATGTTTCAGCATTTGGAGAGGCTACAGGCGAGAGTTCAGCACGGCATGTCTCGGTCCATGGATGCTAGCCACAGGGAGGAGACAAGATAGAGACGGACAGAAAGCTGCATGTGGTACATAGCTTCGAAGAACGAAAGAGGGTCCTTTGGGTTGGCGCATTCTGAAGACAGGTCGTAGCTATAATCCTCAGTCTTAGAAAAGCTTTCAAACACCTGGAAACCTAGAGATGGTTGGGCTGTGATCTGTGGCCAATGAAAGAGTAGACGGAATAGCTGTCAACAAGATCACTGTCTATAGGGGGAGGGGGGGGGGGATATTTTTTATGTAGCCTGGCCGATATATTATCGCCTTTCCTCTTTGTCGTCTATCGTCCGTCGTCAAGCAGGCTGAATTGCGCTGTGCTAGAGATGGGTTGGAGCTATAGGAAGCTCAGAAATGCAAGCCGGGAGGAGGGAGGACAGGGACACATGCAGCTGTCCCCGGACTATAGATGCAAGAGACAGACAGAAGACGGTAAAGATGCATAGCACGAAGCATAATTATAACATCCATGGGATATCGTATAGCGGCGAGCCAAAGAGGAAATGTAAAGGTAGGAGCACGGGTAATCCAGGAGTCACAGGCAGGGTTCAGACTAGTCCTTGGCCGTGGAGTAATCTACAGCGGAAGGCCGGCCGCAGTGAAACTATCTAAGTCCACCGCGTCTCCAAGACCGCACAGCTTGTGACGCTGGACTAGGACCCAAAGGAGTGAGAGGGACCTCCTCCTTCAATGTTCCGTATATGTGGGTGTATTGAATGGCGCAGCTCAGTGTGTGGCTTTAGACGGACTGAATCGAGTGGTATGTTGCTGTTGTGTATACTTACTTTGCACATGGACTTCACCCATTCTGACCTTCAATGTCTGGTCTGTCCGTCCATCAAGCCGGCTCCAACTGAATTGCCGACTCCCACTCGCCAGGCCAAGAGGCTAGAGTATTCATTTCCGCGTTTCCACCACTCCTCAAAGCCAAGAAGCTGCTAATGCTAACCTCTAGCTATTCCAAGGTGCAAGGCTCCGTGTTCCACCATGTTCTCTAGTCCTTGAATGTCCGGGCCAGAGACCGGACCACCTATCACGACGTACTTGTCGCACAACAAACCGCACGCCGAGTTACGGCGTCAGTCACACAAACACACACACACACACAAATATACATTCTCTCACTCTTTGTTGCGATGTGGGTTACGTGGTTGTTAATTCAATCTAACTATAGCGATAGCATCGCCAGAAACTAAGGTATACTATAAACAAACGGCATATAGTCGGGCCGGCTAGACCTAACGCACAGACCACCCTCAGGCCTATACGACACACCCCCTTAGCCGGGCTACTAATGCCTAAAGAGAGGTTACCTAATTAGGCAATCGAAATATATACTATAGTGTTTAAGCCTTTAGCCTCGATTTAGCCCTCCTAATCGTCGCTTTTTATCGCTTTTAATCTAAATTACAGAGACCTAAATAAACCGTTTCTAATCGTTTATTTCCATATCGTTTTCGTCGCCTATAGCGCCCTAAACCTTCTAACGGCCTAAATCTGTTCCAATCATCTTCTAGCTTTAATCTCCGTTCCGGGCCTTCTTAACCTCGAAACCTAGTATCCGTACAAATTCCTTATACTTTAGCCTATCTAGGCCCTTCGTAAAGCCATCAGCAGCTATCTCGTTTATTCCCTCGTAACGTAGGTTAAACATACCTTTAGCAGTCTGTTCCGTAATCTATTTATAACGTAGATTAATATATCTAGTCTTAGCCGATCCTTATAGATTTAGTACCGCAGCCTAAGCGTTCCGGCTATCCGTAAACAGAAGCAATAAAGTCTTCTAAAGTAGGCCGAATTCCTCCACAAAGGCCTTTAACCAGATTAAAGCCTAGCCGGCTAACGTCAGGTTAATAAACTCAGCTTCTAAGGTAAACAGAGTAACGATAGTCTGTAGCTTAGATTTCCATATTATAAAGGCTTTTCCGAGAAAGATCACGTATCCTCTAGTAGACCTTCTAGTAAAGGGATCGTCGGCAAAAGCGGTATCGGTATAGCAGCTAAGAAGCCGGTCCAGAGGCAGTTTTCCTCTAAGGACGATAGAATAATAGGTGCTGCCCGTTAAGTACCGAAAGAGATATTTCATTAACGAGAAATAATCTTCCGTAGGCTTAGAATTAGCCTTATAGAGCTAATTCACAGTAAACGTAGCATCCGGCCGGGTATTAATTAAAAGCTAATTCAGGAAGCCGGTCCTCTTTTAATATAGCTTCTTCTTTACCTTATCAGGGACCTAATACTTAGGCAGCTAGAAATTAGCTAGCTATAGCGTATAAACGGCGTTTAGGCTTCCGTAGCTATAGTTTTCGATAATAGCCTTTATATATTACTTTTAAGACATCGTAACTATACGGGTATTACGATTCCGATAAAGGTAGATACCCAAAAAGCGCTTAAGCTCACCTAATCTCTTTAAAAGGAACACGTCGTTAATATCGTCTACCACTTATTTAATATCCTTCTTATTTCTCGCCGCGATAAGTATATCGTCGACGTATAAAATTAGCAGGATGCCGAGCTTCTCGTACTTAAAAAAGCATATATCGATATCGAATTACTTAAAACCGAGCCGGAAAAGAAAGGGAGTAATCGTCTAAAACCACTATCGAGGGCTCCGGGACAAGCCGTACAAAGTCTTTTTCAATAGCTACTACTTCCGAGAACCATCCTTAAATCTAAGCGGTTAACATACAAATATACGGACCCTTTCCGGGATCTCTGTATTAAGAAAGGCTATCTCAAAATCGAACTACTCAGCCTCGAGATCTATAATAGCCATATAGGAAAAAAATAGCTTCATAAAGGTTAACGATACTACGGCGGCGTAGATATCTTAAATAGCCTAGTTCTAGTTATCCTTATAATTTCTACAGACAACGAGATAAGCTTTAGCCTGTAGTTCCTTTAGGGGGTTATTAAGGTCTTCCTTCTAATCGAAAACCCACTTCGACAGCAGCACCTAATCCTTAGGGTCTAGTTTCTAAAGGGTATAGACCTCTTTATCCCTCAATTTGCCTAGCTATTCCAAGCAGGCCGGGGCCTATCGTCGCTCGAAATCGTCTCTCTACATAGCCTGTTTAAAGTTCTTTAGTACCCCTTTTAATTCGATAATATAGGCGACCTTTATCGCCGAAAGACATAAGGATTCTACGGCTAATTCGTAATACTAGTAGGGAACCTTTACAGCTAACAGTACCGTAGATTTAATGCCCTTACCGGGGTCTTTAGCCTTGCCTTTGCCCTTATAATCAGGGCCATTCTTACCCTTAGTATTAAAGCCTGTAGGGTAAAAACGCTCTTCTAGATAGCGTTTCGAATTCCGAGCCGCCCGGGAGGGAAGTTCTCGTCGTAAAGGGTCTAGTAGACCATTTTAAGTGCGTAAAGGTAGCAGGAGATAGTCCTCTGCAATAACCTCTTCAGGGGTAACGCCGTCTTCAACGTCGTTCAGAATATCGCCTTCCACCCCCTCAGATCGATTAAAAAGGTCGTTAAATCGAACGTGCTTCTCGTTAGTAGACAACGCTATCGTTATCGCGTTCTAAAGCTCGATTTATAGGTTTAGTTTAAAGGTAGGCTGTTACGTAGCCTATAGCCCTCGGTTAGGTCCACGCCGATTATAAGATAAAGTCTTCTCGGAGGGAAGGTTGTTAATAAGTAAGGTTTTCTCGATTTCCTGCTATTAATCGACCTAGTCAGCAGATTTCTGTTTTAGAAAAAGGACAAAATCAAAGCGGGTATAAGCCTCGGCTTCTATTTGTTCCAAGTCCTCGAAGGACTAATCGGGAATTTCCATAATATAATCAGGATCCTTTAAGCCTTCCGGCAGCTCTATCTCGCTATAATCACGCTCGACAATCTTCACCGCAGCTATACGAACGATAATTTATTCCTCTAGTAACTAAAGCCAGAAGATCTTTCCCTTTAATTCATCGTAGCCGATTAATTTAGTCTTAGTAGCCGTCGGGGTAAATTTACCCTAGCGTTTCTCTTTCTTCTTATAGACGAAGGCATCGCTTCCGAAGACGTAAATATCCTTAATCGTAGGGACAACAGACTAATTAAAGCCCAGTTTCTCAGCCATTACAGCGTACGGAGACTTAAAGCTATCGTAAACCCTCGTAGACGTCAGATTTATAACGTAACAGGCAGTGTCTACTATAAAGGGCCACAGATAGTAAAGGAGATAAGCGGCGTTAAAAGCGGTCTTAGCCTTTATAACTAAGGTCTTTCCGGCCCTTTCAGAAGCTCCGTTCATCTATAGGGAATAAGGTACGTTAAGAAGTAACTAAACCTAAGTCTTCCGGGCCCACCTCTTTAGTTTCGAGTCCTAAAAAAGGTAACCTACCAAGCTAAATTCTATACCATTATCGCATCTATAGGCGAGGAGAGTATAACCAGATTATTGCTCGAAAAAGGTATAAAACCTAACTATCTCATTATAAGCTTCTAACTTCTTCCGGAGGAAGCGGACCTAGTAATGCTTAGTCACTTCGTCGATAAAATAAAGCAGATACCGGAAGCCTAAGTAGCCTTCCTCTCCAAAATCGACTGTATTAAAGCGAATAAGCTATCCCGGAAGAGTGTATTTTAAGGGATTCAAGGTCTTTCTATATATATCTGTAGCCTTATTTAAAAAACAAGGCTCACAAAGACCTTCCGGGTTCTATACCTTAATACCGGCCTAACTATAAACGGCTCTAACTACGGTTTCGTTAGCGTGTATCAGACGATCGTAAGCCTTCTTATATTTAATTCTAAAGAAGGCTAAGAAGGAAAAGATATCACCCGGGATAGGTAAAGGCAAAGATATAAGCTAAAAGACAGAAACGTTCTAGATCCAGGCGATTTTAGCGACCTCGTATTAAGTGCCTTTCTGTATAAAACGGTCTATGTAACCGTCGAAAATAATTCTATATTCTCGAAGTCTGCCGCTAGAAATCAGGTTATAAGGGCTAAAAGGGGAGTACTTTACCTTATTAAGTTTAACGATAGCCTTAAACCCATCTAACCTCAGAAGGTAAAGGGAAACGTCGCCACCTATAGTAATATAAGTAGTCTGTCTATTAGCTAATTTAAATTTATCCGGGATCTCTAAGGTCTATACCTAAGAAAACCACTTTAAACTGTTAAAGAGAAAGTCCGAAGCCCTTAAGTCAACCACTAAGTCGTCAGGGCTAACCTCCTTCTTAGCAACTATCGAGGAAATCTACTGTTCGAAACGCTAATAGGATAAAGCGATCGCTATATAGTTTCGTTCTCCCGTAGCCTAGCCGGCTATATTGCTAGTTCTTAAGCCGAAAACGTAAAAACCTCCCTAGGTCTTCGGCTACTGTTAATTCTAATTCTGTTAATATCGATCTCGGCTTCGAAAACGGTCACGTTAAATACCCTTATATTCCGGGCATTATTTATATCGATAACACTTTCCACACCCCCTAAGAAACCTCGTTCTATAGTAGTTATAGCCCTTCTACTAAAAGCCGTAGCAATCGTAGCACTATAACAGCGCAGTTAGTATATCTTTATCCACTTCCTTCAGGTTAAGCAGTGCCTAAAATACCGCATCCCAGTCCTTCGACTTCGAGGCTAGTAGGCTAAATGTATTTAAATTAGACTTAGGACGTCCACGGCTGAATTAACGTAGCGCGGCTGCGACTAGGCTAAGGGCTTTCTCCCGGCTCTTCTCGCATAATATAGCTTCTATTAGGCTATCCTAAGAGAGATTTCCGGCTTCGAATTCGCGTTCCAGGAAAGGAAATACCCTAAGTATAGTGTCCTCTAGTTTCTTAAGGGTATAGAAGATAATAAATTTATCCGGGGGATAAACCTCCAGTTCCGTTATCCGACGACGGAAATACTAGTGCTCCTTTTAGAAGGCCTTAAAGCTATCGAAATCGGCCCGGCCTCGCTTTACAAAGCGCTACATCAGGTCGCTAATGTAGTCCTTAGAATCCTTAAGTATAACTAAACAGACCTTCGAATAGATCACATATAGGTCTATCTCGTCAGACTAAAGGCCGGCTATACGAAAGCGATCTCGAACGTCGATCACGCTACCCGTAAGCATAACGGCGAAGAAGCCTCGCTTATATTTCTACTTCGCGTAGGCATCGGAATTCTCGTCGTTATTCGGTGCAGGAACTAATCGGTTAATATATTTATCGAGATTATATATGTAGGTTACGCCTCGAACTAGTAACTTCCAGTCCTCTAGGTTAGATTCACCCTTTAGCTTCGGGACCTTACCGGTTAAATCCAACATAGGCCGTTCTATAGCTTTCTTTAAGGGCCTTAGCGGCGCCGGCGGTAGTAGAGATAGAGGTAAATATAGTAGTCGAGGTAAGGGCGAAGGGGAGAGGGAAGGTAACGGTAAAGGCGATAGTAACGGTAACGGGGAAGGGGAAGGCGATAGTAAAGATAATAGTAGCAATAGTAGGGGTTCTTCTCGCTTTAGTAAGAAAAACGAGTCGTCTTTCGCTTCGGACCGATCGTAAGGTATATTAGAAGGTTGATCGTCAGGGTTAGGGTTAGGGTCGTCTGCTTCTATAGCAGGGTCCTATAGATCTCGAGATTAGTTAGCCTAATCAGATTGATATACCTTTACGTAAGGCAAAAGTGTAAAAGAGAATAGGCTAGTAAGGCGCGAAAGGCCTAGCGACTATCCTTCTGCTAATTTTAATACCCTCGGTATCAAGGGAGGTTTTATCGTAGAACTAATAGGTTTAGAAGATAACCTTTTATTACTTTAGTTAGCGGAAGGCTTCGAAATACCTTAAGAAATATCGTTAGATAGATTATATAGTTAATAAGCCACGATAGTTACGTGTAAGGGAGGTCGCAAGTAATCGCGATCGAGTCCCTCTAACTTTATAAGTGTCTAAACCAGTAGGTCTTAGACTAAATTAAATAAAAATAGCTTTAAAAAAAAGCTCTTTAAAATGTGATAATAGCGATAGCTCTATTTCATTAAATAAAGGCGATCGCGAAGGGGAATAATAATATAAAAGAGCGTATAACCTGTTGCGATATAGGTTACGTAGTTGTTAATTTAATCTAACTATAGCGATAGCATCGCCAGAAACTAAGGTATGCTATAGGCAAACGGCATACAGTCGGGCCGGCTAGACCTAACGCACAGACCACCCTCAGGCCTGTGCGACACTCTTGCAACCCTGGCTGTTGGTGCGATGGGCTTGAGTGACCTCGGAAGTCTTGCCACGTAACTCAACTCCACGGTTGCACGCTGTCTAGATCCCGGATTGTCCATTGATCCAAAAACCTGTCTAGGATGATAACCGTGGAGAGATATCCATAAACCCTGTGGCGACGACGATGGACCAAGACTTGTTTTGCATGATGGCTATTCCAGGTAGCTGGGCCGTCGTCTTGGCCACCATTCATCATCTATCAAGCAGCAAGAAGTCCGTTCGGTCTCATCAGTATCGACCTGGATATCGACATCGCCTATATCTTTTGCCACCAGGTGATCCATCAAGGAGGTCTTTGCGGGTTACTCGTCTAATACTAATTCCGGGTTTCACGTAGCCAACACTATCTCTCCCTCCCTTCCTCTCCCCTTCTTATATGAAGTACTCGAACCCTAACTACTTTGATTACGCTTGCTTCTGCTCTGCTACTATCTAACTCCACATGAAGTATTATTGCCTCTCTCTATTAGTTATCAAACGGGTTGCCGTCTTTTGCTAGCTCTAGTTCGCACTGAGATCCTTACTCCCTCGTTAGGTTTTCTTCCACGCTCCTACACATACCATGCTGCGCGTACACCTTGCCTGCTTTATCGTTGCTGACTTGTTTGACTTATCCTTTCTATTAGCAGTCACCACCACCACCACCACTGGTATGCCGTCTTCCACAAGAGTACTAAACTGTCTTCGACGATCCTCCCGAAACTTCTCATTTGCTCCCCCCTCTTCCCCTCCTCCCTTCTCTCCTTCTTCTCCCTTTCTTCATTCTCCCCCTCTATGAGTTTACAGATCCATCAACCTCAGGACACCAACCCAAACGCGCCATCCTCAGACACGCCCTGCTTTAACCCACACGGATCAATTCATATCCCAGCACCCTCCGGAAGCCGTAAACAGACGAGCACCTGCAGCCCTCCGGGGCGAGTAGCAGATTATATACAACTTCACACCGTCAGCCTTACGCATAAATTCGCCCTTAAACACGCTCATATCCTACCTGTTGATCCTCGCATGATCATCACTCCTGACGGCGCAGTAACCTCACTTTCGACTATATTGGCCATCTTTTGTTCAAGCCCCCGGCAATATCTAAAATCTCGACCATAACGTCCCTTAGCTTCCAGATCATTATCTTGCTGAGGATCTTGACTTGACACCGCGTACGAGTAATTTTCGCTGCTCTTGTACTCGCGCGTGATCATCCTCGTATCGACGTTCGCCAACGTTGTGTCGCACTCGTACTCGAGCATGGTCATCGTGTACCCGCGTCGCGTTATCCTGCCAGTAAACTCGTGCTCGCTCGATATATTTGACACAATCCCGCGCGAAATCATCCGCGTGTATATAGGCACCTTCGCTTAGACTGAATATCGGTCAGCCTCGTCTCTGCCTCGATATTCGGGCCCAGCGACATGGACTCGATAATTGCCACGTTAATGTTGGGGTCCGGCATCGTGTTCGTCAAAGGATCTGCTGGGATTCTGCATCTTCTTCTCTCTCACTTCCCGGTGAAGTTTTCCCCTCCTGACTTTTCACCTCAGCGTATAGTACACTGGCAGTGATCCTGATAGGAAAGCAATAGCCGACAGCCGCAGCGAGACTGGTAACGCAGGTTGTGTTGACGGCGCGACCTCGAGCGTTGTAGCAGACACGCCGGCAGCGGGTGCGTCACCCGCACCAGCACCCACGAGGCTCTCGATGCTGGCGATGATTCTTCTGTTGATTTACAGGTCCCAGTTCTTGCGGAAGAATAGCCGACCAGACTCTCTCCCTCGGCCTTCTCAAGGCTATATATGTTGATGTCCCCAAAATCGAGGCCCCTGCTTTAAAACGTGCCCGGAGTACCCCGAGAGAGCCGAGTCCATAGTTATCCTGGCCGAGGCACTTGGCCGCACAATAAACCGCCCTGCGGAAGACTGGGACTCCAGCCCGGACAATGAATGAGGCTTGAGGTACCATCACCATCAAGTTCCTCATCTCGGGTTTGATAGCCCCCAGCTCAGCCGTAGACAGACCAGCCCCCGTTCCCTAGGCTCGAGCAGCTCGACCGGGAACGCTTCACACCGGTTATGCGCTATCAGATGATTGATTTGTTGACTCTTCTCTGCAGGTGGTAGCAGCATCGATCTACCATATCGAACCTAACCCCGGATTGCCCGAATAATATCCTGGATATACTCCTAGTTTTGTAGCCGCGATGTCACGAGAACCTGCGGTACGGTAGCTGTTTCTGGGCGGCAGGGTGGCTAATCTACCTTTCTTCGCTGCTCGATACCCGCCGCCCGCTCAGCTTTACCGGTTCTGTCATCCCGGGCTAAATTATGATGCTCTCTAGCATTTCCCTCAACATGCCTCCCGCACGAACGATACGTCCGCATGTCGATCTGCGCCACGTTGAACCTTTCTTCTTGTCTATGTCAGACGTGTTTTCTTGGTCCCCTGAGTTTCTTTTGGCTTAGCTATCGCGTCTACTGCTATTTAACGCCCATATACTCCACCAGAAGAACCTACAGGCATCGGGGCTCTAAATTAGTAGTCGAATATCTAATAGTACACGTTCTCTCATTATATAAAGGCGGGATACGCCTGATCTCTATAGCATCCCTCAACCATCTAGCCTAAAACGCCTTACGAAAAGCCACAGACTCGCACATACAGCACAGCACAGAGGCATGTCCAACACACACACACACACACACACACACACACACATAAACAGCCGAAGTATCACAGATCAGCACCTACCCATTTTTGGGCAGAAGAGGGGAACTCTGCCACCGGACCCCGCGCGCCCAACAGCCTGCAGGTAAGAGGGCCAGTCATTCGTACAATTAAATCGAAGGTCTCCTGAGGTAGTCTATAAGATTGATGATAATGCGGCAGGGAGGAATAACGTAAGTAATATTTACCAGAAAGCGGCGTTTTGCAGACAAGGACAGACCTTAGGTGTGTGCTCGTGCGTGTGGGAAGTGATTTTTGCTTGTTTGTCACAACTCGTGATCAAGCGACGGATATACTGAAGGCCGGCGGCCATAGAGTGGCGGGAGATATAGACTGCTAGCGCGATAAAGGGCGGGCATGAGCGCGGCTGCTATGATGAGATAGTGTGCCGTGGTATCGAAGAGAGGTGTTGGCTACGATGGAATACTACTGATGAACAATGAACGGCAGCAGAGAAGGAAATGGATGAATGGATTGAGGTGCTACTGTCGGTTTACCAAGCGCTTGGTCTGGTGAAAACCCAGAAGATGGTTGAGTTCGTAACTAGGGGTATAGAGTCGTCATTATGTCGAATGTTTAGGAAGGGTGCAGTGTGCAGTGCAGCAGAGCTACCTTGGTCTGGCAGCAGGACAGCAGTAGTGGGGAGCTTTGTGATGATACCTAACGATGTTGGCGAGAAGAAGCAGAAGTCAAGGGAGGGGGGGAGTGTTTGGTTGGTATTTGGTATATGTAATTATATCGTTGTCGCCGCCGTTGTTGTTGCTCTCATTCTTTTGACAGGGTCAGGTACATGTGTAGATTACTAGACGTTTGAAGTTTCGTGACCGTCTTGGCTTGTATAGACACAAAAGGCAAAACCAATTGAAGGAGTAAATAAGACTTCCTTCCGGGCCGGGGGACCAGTAGCAATACCTAGATATCTCCATTTGGATGAGGATGAGCCAGGGCATTTCGAAGAGGAGCTCTTGAAGAACAGAAAGAACATTGAATATACATCAGGGCAGAGATCTTAGGCTGAAGACAAAAAGGTGAGTGGAATCCGAAGACTTGAGACGAGCTGTAGAGAAAGAAAAAGAGAAAAAGAAAAAGAATACGGACTTGCAACAGATCGTGATCGAAGACGACTTGGTGGACTGGGAGGAGAGGACTTGAGAACCGGGTCTGGACTCGTAAGGGCGTGTATCCGTGATGCGACTAATGGTGTGATTAAGGGCAGATCGAGGTGCCAAAATGCTGTAAGAGAGTTGATTACAGTCAGTCAATCAGCCAGCAACACTCTGGGTCTGGGGTTGTTGACTGCAGAGTGGAAAAGGAGAGACTATAGCTGCTGCGTGTGCTTGACACTGACTGGGTTTTGATTAGCAGTAACAGGCAGCCTAAGAAAAAGAAAGAGGTTCACTATGAGATGTTGTTAACCCTGTATGTGTCTTGATGCAACGGTAAGAAGATGCTCACTGCTAAAGGAAACAGGGAAAACAAGTTCCAAGGTTGGTTACCCTAGGGTAACAAGACGGAGTCAGCATGGGCAACGAGGCAGGCTTCCAATAAAGGCTGGCAGGATCTTCGAGCTTACAAGCTCGGGAAGGAAGAAAGACACAGAAGAGCATTAATATATCCTCCGAAACGTTGATATGAGGGTAGGTCGAGACCGGGTATACAGCAGACGATTGACTTTTTCCTTTCCTCGAGGGATCTCGGTTTGGGGGTTAAAACTCTATACGATCACCGCTAGGACACAATTAACCAGCAGCATATATGTCGGGTTATATATAGTAGTTTGGTTCAGTTCAATCTAAAAGTCGTGGTCAAAAAGTCGTGGCATAATACCCGGGGCGACAGTATCAAATGGTCCCCTTTCAAAAGACTACCTACCCGAGGGTCGCGTTCAACAGCACAAGTCCCAGAAAGTCGAGTCGGAGCCGCCATATAACTGGACGGTATTCTTGTGTCCCTGCGAGGTAGCAGCGGATAGGCCTACTCGCAGCTAGTCACTACATACATCAACCAGGAGTGGAAAAGCATTACGAAAGCTATTGTCGCCAAAAATAGCAACATCATCATCGATCGAGACCAACCTTATTTGTCTATACACAATCGCCCAAGAATCCCTACCGCTTGGGGAGCTTGCATGATGTCGACAGGCTCAGGTGACTTCGGCTTTGCTATAGCCTGCGACCCCAAATTGCGACTATACAACAGTATCTTTCCCTTCACCTACTTTCTCGGAGCCGTAAGTCAAAGTTGCGCTGTAAAATGCGAGCGAGCACGCCAATACGCACCAACATAAATGGCGAATAAGACCTTCGGAGGAGCCCGCTTTTCTTGTAACCCTACGGGACGCTGCCGACCTCCCACACATGCCGCCGAGGTCCATGGAGCAACCACGTGTAATGACTCGTTATGACACTTGAACACAATGTCGCCAGCTCTTTTACCATGGCCTTGAGGATGACGCGGGAAGGAAAAGAAGAAAACAGGTACGGATACTTGAGCGTACAGAGGGTGGGTAGGGGACGAGATGCTGCGCTAGAAACACATGACGATCACGGTGGTGGTGACCAATTCCGAGAAGTCTAGCCTTGAAACGCATACAAAGATAACAAGAGTCCATCTAGCAGAACTCTTAGCAGCTTTAGGGGCATTAGCAATGTGATGCAGGTGTTATCGCATAAAAGTCTCAAGGACGTACTGTACCACAACACACAGGTCGCCGTCATGAACCCTCCGGTATCGATCCATCTCGTATCTCAGTGGTGTGGGGACGACATAATGGTAATCTATTCAGGAATCTCTGTAGTGGTGGTGCTGTAAGGACACGATGAACATTATGGTCAATATGACGATGCGTTTTTGTCTAAATGATGCCAGTCTAGGCTATGTCGAAGATTGATGCTGAACGCCGAGCACGAATGTTGGTATTCAAAGGGTGTTGGTGAAGGCTTGAGCGGTTCCGTTTTGTCTAAGAAACGGCAGCATTACTAACGGAAAGGAGGCGGTTCGGGAGAATGAGATGCTGTGGAATGTAGAGAAGAAATGAAAAGCGCCAGTTGAGTGACGTTCTAGAAGAGTCTGTGTGTACGTGCATGCGTGTTGGGGGCGGCAGGTTTACCAGGAAAGTCGTGGTTTGCAAAAGCCGTGAAGGGCAAAAGCCGTGATGGGCAAAAGCCGTGGTGGGCAAAAGCCGTGGTGGGCAAAAGCCGTGGTTGACAAAAAGGCGTGCGGAACGATTTCTGGCCGCATGATGTAGACAATTGCGATAGTATTTGTCCCTGAGCTTCACATCCACTTTGTGCTGCAGAAGGGCTTTAACGACATTTAGGTTAAGTCCCAGGACAGTCCAATGTAACTCGGTGCATCCCCGATGATCTACTGCGTTAAAGTCGACGCTATAATCTAGCAGAATGTTAACAACTTCCACATGACTGGCCGAGCACACGGAAATCTGTATGAGCAGTGTTACAATTGTTCGGTCATTGCTACAGTTCCACCCTGAGTAAGCACCTCTCGTGAATAGAAGTTTGATCATGTCGGCCTGCCCGGCCTGAGCTGCAAGTACCAACGGTGTGTACCCGATCTTGTCCGTCTCCTCTATATTTGCCCCACCGTCCAAAAGAACGCAAACAAAACCCCCATTTCCACCTTTGGCGGCATGGTGAAGGGTGTTGTGGCCGTCATTGTCCCTGCAATCTCTAGATGCGACTTCGTTGACTGAAATGGAAGCCGTGAGACACCGGTTAAGATGTCAACGAGCCCATACTCTACAGCGCCGAGAAACACGTCCCCAATCTGATATATAGGTGCTTACAATCATCACTGGAAGAGATTTGTTGCCGTATATTGCCGCTTAGTAAAGACCAGTATGGTTGGTGGCATTCAGCAGCGTAATGTTTAGCCTCAGCACCAACAATAGTTCAAAACTTCTTCGTGTCCCCCTGCGCACGCCAACATGAGCGGGGCCTTGCCATTACTGTCCTCTGTGTCTATTATGGACCCTTCGGTGCTTTCTTCATCGGCATGTGGAAGCTGTGAGACTCCTGCCCTTCCCGTAATATGCTCATTTTTATCACCATGATAGTTGTTAAAAAAAGGCTTGACGGATGCTTCATGGCCATTCTGAAAGGCTAGATGGAGCGGCGTCTTTAGCTGGGCCAATCAATCCGATTATCTATATCGGCATAGGACGCGAGCAGATGCTCGACTAAAACCTCGTAGCCTCCTCCTACTGCAAGCCATATGGGTGCGGCAGCGTCTTCACCTGATTTCGCGTTGACATAGGCCCCAGCGTCATCGAGGAGATATTAAGCAATCGATGCATTGCCATTCTGCGCTGTATGCTGCAACGGGGCGTCCCCGTCATGGCAAGCTTCGGCATTAGTGTGGTGTTCCAGAAGCAGGCGTACCTGGTTCTCATACCCTAGTTGCGCAGCCTGGCAAGTCAAGTCGTCATGAAGAGATGGCATCAAACATGCAAACCTTTCCACGTGCTGCAGCAGTTTCTCATGAATTTAATCATATCCACGAGAAAAGGCGTATTTCAACGCCCCCGAGAGATTGGGATGATCTTCATCACTTGTATTACGCAAAAGGACGTTAACGACATTAATGTAGCTACCCTAGCTGACAAGGCTGATAGCTAATTCACGGTTTACATTTCCTAGATCTTTCTCTAATGTCTCAGCGATGCCGGTCAACCCTTATTAGGCAGCCAGGAGCAAGCGGTCCGTTACGTAAAGGCCTAGTGGTAGAGTTACGCCCTGTACTGTCGAAGTTAACTCGGACTACACATAAGCTATAGAGACTAATTAAGATAGCTAAGCGAGATTGCTTGTATATAGGCATAACTCTTTAGCTGCTTAGTAGTATAATAACTAAAACTACACTGCTTATCCGGTAAGCTTAAATAGTAGGCCTTATAGTTATATAGGCTTATCTGCCTTATTAATATAGGCTTTTTAACTAAAAGAAAGATTTAACTAAAACTTTTATAATTTAAGCATCGTTTAAAGCGATACTATCGAAACTGTAGCTAGTTACTGTAACTAGAACTATAGCTGTAACTGTAACTGTAACTGTAACTGTAACTGTAACTGTAACTGTAACTGTAACTGTAACTGTAACTGTAACTGTAACTGTAACTATAACTGTAACTGTAACTGTAACTGTAACTGTAACTGTAACTGTAACTGTAACTGTAACTGTAACTGTAACTGTAACTGTAA
>JALQBC010000085.1:0-55085 GCA_023375675.1 Cytospora piceicola | reverse complement strand
AGGTAGGTAAGTAAGTTAGTTAATAAGTTAATTAGTAAGTTAGCTAGTAAGTAAATTCGTTATTAAATAAGTAAATAGGTAAGTAGGTAAGTAAGTAAGTAAGTAAGTAAGTAAGTAGGTAAGTAGGTAAGTAAATAAGTAAGTTAGTTAGTAAGTTAGTTAGTAAGTTAGCTAGTAAGTTAGTTAGTAAGTTAGTTAGTAAAGTAGTTATTAAAGTAGCTAATATTATAATATATTAGAATAATAAAGGTAAAGCTATAATCTTAATATAATATAAGCATTTTATTTAAAAAGAAAAGGAAGGCTTAAGTATAGTTAAGCCCTTTTAATCGAAGGTTTAAATACTAAGGTATAGTAAGGCTTAAAAGGTTACTTAGTTTATATATAAGCGTGTTAAGTTAAGAAATTCTAAGCTTACGCTATTATATTATAGCTAGTAATCAAGTTATTTAAGTATTAAGTAAGTAAGTAAGTAACTAAGTAGGTTAGTTAATAAGTAAGTAAATAGGTAAGTAAGTAAATAAGTAAATAAATAAGTTACTTAGTTAGTAAATAAGCTAGTAAATAAGTAAGTAAGTAAAGTAAGCTAATAAGATAGTAATTAAGTTTATTAGTAAATACGTTAGCTAATAAGTAAGTAAGTAAATAAGTAAGTAAGTAGATAAGTAAGTAAGTAAGTAAGTAAGTAAGTAAGTAAGTAGGTAAGAAAATAGGTAAGTAGGTAAGTAAGTAGGTAAGTAGGTAAGTAAGTTAGTAAGTAAGTAAGTAAGTAGGTTACTTAATAAGTTACTTAGTAACTTAGCTATTAAATTAGCTAGTAAGTAAATAAATAAATAAGTAAGTAAGTAAGTAGGTAAGTAGGTTAGCTAGTAGGTTAACTAGTAAAGTAGTTAGTAATTTAGCTAGTTAATTATTAAGTAAGTTAGTAAGTAAGTTAGTAGGTAAATAAGTAAGTAAGTAAATAGGTAACTAGGTAACTAGGTAACTAAGTAGGTAGGTAAGTAAGTAAGTAAGTAAGTAAGTAAGTAAGTAGCTAAGTTAGTCAGTAAGTTAGCTAGTAACTTAGCTATTGACTAAATTAACTAATAAGTAAAATAGCTAATAAGTAAGTTAGTTAGTAAGTTAGCTAGTAAATTAGCTAGTAAAGTAGTTAGTTAAGTAGCTAGTAAAGTACTTAGTAACTTAATTATATAATTATTAAGTAAATAAGTAAGTAAGTAAGTAAGTAAGTAAGTAAGTAAGTAAGTAAGTAAGTAAGTAAGTAAGTAAGTAAGTAAGTAAGTAAGTAAGTAAGTAAGTAAGTAAGTAAGTAAGTAAGTAAGTAAATAAGTAAGTAAGTAAGTAAGTAAGTAAGTAAGTAAGTAAGTAAGTAAATAAGTAAGTTAATAAGTAAGTTAACTAATAAGTTAGTTAGTAAGTTAGCTATTAAAATAGCTAATAAGTTAGTTATTTAGTTATTAAGTAAGTAAGTAAGTAGGTAAGTATATAAGTAAGTTAGCTAATAGGTTAGTTAATAAAGTAGCTAGTAAGTTAGTTAGTTAGTTTATTATCCCGCCGCTTAAGGCTGCGGAGGAGACGATAAAGTAACGCCCGAAGGGCGTTACTTTATCGGATCCGGAGCAGCCTAAGCGGCGTATTTAACTATCTAACTAACTAGCTATTAAGTTTCCGATCCTTCCTAACGGAAGGCCTTCTCGGCAGGCGGTCCTACCGCCGTTCCCTAGTTATTCTACCATGCAGCTTTTGTGACTCTTAAGGAAGCAAAGTCGATTGTGGTTCCAAGTAACAAGACGGCACTGTGATTCTGGCCACCCGCTGATGCTTAGGAAGCCTTATGAGAACATTTGCTTTCCGTTAGGAAGGTTGTTGTTTGTTTTACAAGGCGGGCGAGCATATAGAAAGTTATGCCCTTAAGATTTATATCACCGGTTTTTTATTCTGATTAGCTCTAAATTACAGTGCCTTCCGTTAGGAAGGTTAATGTTTGTTTTACAAGGCGGGCGAGTATACAGAAATTGTTACCCTTGAGATTGTGCTACCTGTTTTTAATTCTGATTGGCTCTGAATTATAATTATGCTGATTCGCTATAGCACCTGTCTAGAGAATTTAATTAGCTGTTGAAAGCAGTGATTTTAGTTGTTCCGTAACTAAATACACTAGCAATTATAAGGCCTTTAATACCTGCCGGAAGGTTTACGGTTACTTTAAGGTCTTTAAATACCTGCCGGAAGACTTACAGTTACTTTAAGGCTTATAATAAGGCCGATTACGATAAGGCCTACGATAAGGCTGTCTATAGAAGACTTTAGATTCGAACTAAGATATACGCTTAAGTTTTAATCCGATTAAATAAAACTAACTTAAACTAGGGAACGGCGGTAGGACGGCTTGCCGAGAAGGCCTTCTGTTAAGAAGGATCGGAATCTTAATAGCTACTTAGGTAGATACGCCGCTTAAGCTGCTTAAGGCAGCTTTAAGCAGCGAAATAATTAACTAACTAACTAACTAACTTATTATTTATTATATTAGTTTACTTATTTACTTATTTACTTATTTACTTACTTATTAACTTACTAACTTACTAACTTACTAACTTATTAACTTACTAACTTACTAACTTACTAACTTACTAACTTACTAACTTACTAACTTACTAACTTACTAACTTACTAACTTACTAACTTACTTATTTACTTATTTACTTATTTGAAAACTATCTAGCTACCTTAATAGCTATCTTACTAGCTACTATATTAGCTAACTTACTTATTTACCTACCTACTCACTTACTTACTTCTTTACTTACTTCTTTACTTATTTACTTAGTTAATAGCTTAGTTATTAACTAACTAACTTACTTACTTACTTATATATTATCTAGCTTATTTACTAAATTACTTACGTATTTATTTACTTACTTACTTACTTACTTATTTACTTACTTAATAACTAATTTAATAGCTAATTTACTAGCTACTTTATTAACTACTTTATTAGCTAACCTACTTACTTATTTACTTACTTACTTACTTACTTACTTACTTACTTACTTACTTACTTACTTACCTACCTACTTACCTACTTACTTACTTACTAGCTAATTAATAGCTAATTTACTAACTAATTTACTAACTAACTTACTAGCTACCTTACTTACTTACTGTAACGGTGATTGAAATGATTACGGCATAAAGGCTCGATTTCGATTATATGATATTGTTAATTATCGAAGAGGTTCTGCCTATCGAGAAAAAAGAGAGAAGAAACAGAACTTAAGGCTTAAAGCCTAGCTATTTAAACTAGTATATAGGCGATTCGGAAAGCTTATCGATAAGGCTAATAGCAAGGTTAGTATATAACCTTAACTATATTACTAGCCCTACTTCCGTTCGCCTTATAACTATAATAACCCCCTCTTTAAAAAAGCGTAAAGTAAAACTATAAAAATAAAAATATAGTATATACCTGCGATTAAACTTATAACTCGTACCGATTTAACGTTTTCCCGGTTAAAGAAAGGATAATCTTAAAGAACAGACTACTATACTAAAAGCCTTTATACCTTAGTTCGTAATTCTATCTTACACTTTAGTTATTAATAACCTAGGAACGCTTATAAGCGCTTATAGCTATCTTTATTCCTTTATTTAAATTACTATTATAAGTAGTTATATCGTTAACTATATTGTCGATTACGTCGTCGACTATAAATATACTAATACCCTGTTTATATACCGATTTATAAAAAGGTTATCGACTTATTATATTTTAAGGTATATTATCGTTTAAATATAGAAGTGCTAATTAATTACTTAATTAAGGATTTAACTAATATTAAAGTCGTTTAAACGGCCCGGCGTATTCGAGGTATTTTTTATAATAGTTATAAGAGGCTATTAAGACGTTATGTAGGTTGACGGTAGGGTATAATTTAAAATCTTTATCTTAGCCTTTTTATTATACGCGGTATTATAGTTTACGATAGTATATCTAAAAAGCTACTACTTACTCGACTTCTTATTCTTTATCGTTATTTATAATCTCCTTTTTAAGACGTAAAGGTTTTTATTTAAAAAGCAGGTTTTATAGGTCTTTATATAGCCGATTAGCGTAGAATCTGTAATAACCTTTCTACGCTAAAAAGACTTTTAAGGTATATAAATTATTTTCTATATCGATAATTTAGTTTAATTACCGGGTTAATAAGAAATCTAGTTTAACGTTTAGGCGGTCGGTAGTTTAAGTCTTTTTTATAATAAAGATATAGTTCTTAATTATAAAGTCTAAAACTCGATAATATTAATTTACTTATCGCGTTATTTTATTTTAAGAGTTCTTTAAGGCCTGTCGGGCTTAATTAATATAGCTTTATATTATCTTTATAGTAGCTTATATCTATTAGTAAGATAAGCGGTTTTATAAAGACTTAAAGTCTTAAGTTTAGTTTTTTTAATTAAAATAAAAGCGAGGCCAGAATTTATAATAAACCTCGAACAGCGTTAACTTATTTAAGAATTTATAAAGAAGATAAGCCTAAATAAAGTCTAAAGCTAGGAATATAAGAGACTAATTATCTTAGTAGTAATTAATAAATAATCGGAGCTGTTAATTTATTTATTAGTTAAGGTTTTTAACTTACTTAGCGGTTTAAAAGTATCCGGCTAAAGAAAGGTTCTACTTAATACCTATAATCCGGCAGGTTTTATTTATAAAAGCAGATATAAATTATAGACCTCGATCGGAAATAATAAATTTAAGTAGCTTAAATATTTAAAACAATCTTTCGTAGTATATCCGAGCTACGTTTACTACTATAGCTGTATCGGTATAAGGTATATATTATAATATTTTAAAAAGGCGGTTAACGATAAGTAAAAGGTTATTATAGCTTTTCCGGTTATTAAGTATTTTTTAAAGTCTATAAATAAATATTACTAATAACGTTATAACAGAGGTAAAGGATATAATAGGCTTAAGGTTTTATTTCGAAAGTACTTTATAAAACGACAGGTATAATTAGCTATAAAGCGGTAAATATCTCTACTTAATCTTAGCTATTAATACCGCTACTATATAAGCCTTTTTATTTTATTATATTTAAAGTATACCGTTATAATTTTAAAGTAAATATTATTAATTAAACAGGTTTATAGTTAATTATAATCGGAGATAATTAAACGTTTATTATAAATAATATACTAGTTATTTATAAAAAAGAAACTATTAATATTCCGGTAAGCTTTATTATAATATAACTTAAGTAATAAGTGTTTATAGTTATAATAAAGTAATAAACTTATTAACTTTAAGCTTAACTATTTTAATAAATATAAAAGTATATTTTCTTTATAGTAAATATCTTTAGTTACGTTATTAGCTACTATATCGATCGGGTATAGATTATATAGTAGGTTTAGATTTAATGTATTATAAATATTAAGTATAAAAAGGTTTACCTCTTTTTTCTATTCGTGTTTAAATATATAAATTATATAATATATATTTTACCGTTCTTTTTATAAACGAATATTATCCGGATAGTAGGATATTACGTCGGCTACTATATTTTTTATACCCGGGCAATAAAAGATTATAAAATTAAACTAAGATAACAGGTTAGTTTAGCCGGCTTACCGACGATTTAAAAGACGTTTAGTATTAAAGTAAATTAAAGCTTAGTAATTTATAATTACCTTAAATAAGGCTACTTATAGCTTAATTAACTCTGTTTTTTAAAACTTAAAACCTCGGATTATAGCTAAAAGCTTTTTATTATAAATACTATAGTTTATCTCGGCCGGTATTATAGTTTTAAAAAAGAAACTTACTAAATACTACTTATTATTTTCTATTTAAGTTAGTACCTTAATAACTACTTTATTTAATACGTTTATTTTTAACTTTATAAGCAGGTTATATTTAAAATAGGTAAGTACCGATACTATTATTAACCGATACTTAAGCTTTTTAAATATAGCGTTATAATCTACTAACTAATAAAAGCCTTTCCTTTTACAGTTTAGTCAAGTTAAAAGCTTAACAATTCGGCTATATTCGGGTATAAATCGGCGGTAGAAATTATAGAGTCTTAAAAACGATTATACCTTTTTTATTATATTAGGTAAGCGTTAATTATAAACTACTATAATCTTTTTAAGGTTAGTAGAAATACCTTTTATCTCGATAATAAAACTTAAAAACTTTATTTAAGTTATATAAAACTTATATTTTTTAAGTTAGCTTATAGCTCTACGTCTTATAAGCGTTTTAAGACTATTATTATATATTATACGTATTTTTTTTTATTTTAAAAATAATAATAATATCGTCGATATAAGTATAGTAAAACTTATATAAACAGTTTATTAGAATCTTATTAATATACTATTAAAAGGTAGCCGGTTTATTTATTAAACTAAATAGTATAACCTTATATTAGTAAAACCTTTATTTAATTCGGAAAGTAGTAAGGTTTTCGTTACCGAAGTCTATTCGGATTTTATAAAACGTTTATTATACGTCGATTTTAATAAAAATAATTAATTAGCTTAACTAAGCTATAGTTTTATTAATTAAAGGTAAAGCGTATTAGTCTTTTTCTATTATAACGTTTAGTTTCCGGTAGTTTATATAAAAACGAAGTTCTCTTTTAACTTTAGCAACTATTAAGATAAGAAAGGCTTATAAGGTTTTAACAGATTCGATAAATCTTTTATTTAGGTTATTTAGTATATATACTTTAATAGCTTTTACTTTTTTTAAAGATATTTTCTATAAAAGGTTATAGCTAACGGCTTTTTTACTAACGTTTTATCTTTTAGTTTAATTTTATAATTATATAAACGGTATACCGATAGCTAATCTAACTTTACTTTATTAAAAGTTTAAAGTAAATAATAGTATTCTTTTAGAACTTATATTAATACTTATTAGTAAAATTTCTCTTTATTGAAAAGTATATTTTCGATTACTTTATCTTTTTTATCTTAAATATAATAGTCGATTTTATATAATAAGGTTATTATAACTTTAGAATTATTTTATATCGTTATTATTATAAATAGCTAAGTATTAATAATAAAAATATTAATATAATAATAAATTTAGCTAATCCCGTTCTTAGTTAAAATATAGTCTCTTTTAACGTTATAGCTATAAAGACGTTATTATTCCTTTTCTTACTTTTACTATATATATCGATATACTATTCGTTACTTTAACGTTTAAGACTGTTAAAGGGATATAGTAGTAGGCGGTCGTTTTAACGTTTCTGTTAAAGCGTTTTCTATCTTATAAATCCTTTTATTTTAGTAATAGGATTATACGGCGGAAAGGTAAAGCAGAAAGCTTAGTCGAGACGAGTTTTAAGTAAAAGTATTCTTTAAAGTATAGATATATATATATACCGCTACTATTATAAAGTCTTTTACCGTATTACTTTTTTTCAGAGGTATATTTATATATTATTCTTTTTCCGGAAGGAGAAGTACTTATTATTTTAATACTTTAAGCTATAATAAAGGTATTTTATAATCCGGTTAAGATTTAGTTAGTTATATTTTTAAGCTAAAATAATAATATCGGTATTTTACGTCGAATATTATATCGAAGTTTATAAACTATTTATAACTAATAATAATATTATACTTTATATTTATTACTACTATTAGTAGTTATTTATAAAGGCGGCTTTAAATAGCGAAGTCGGTTATTAAAGCTACGTCTATTAATTATAAGGCTTTTCCGTCGAATCCTTTTACTAAGTATAAAAGGAATCCTATAATATATCGGATCTTAAATATAGTATTTAGTATTTTTATTATAAATATTATATTTATAAAAATTAAACTGTTTACTCTTATATTTTTTAATTCTTTTATATATAAAGTTATTCTATTATATATTACTATATAAAGTAAAAGTAATATATCGCCTTCTATAATCTGTAAAAAGAAATTAAAAGGTATTATTTTATTAACGTTTAAGTCTGTATAGTTAGTTCTGTTATATATTTTTAAAAAAGAGATATATTTTAAAAAAGAGTTTAATTACTTTAGAGTATTTATTTTTTCGCTTTCGCTTTAGCTAACTTATCGGTATTTAAAAGAATTTAATATTTATAAGCGGCCTCGATTTATATAATATAAGCTTAATAATAGCTTTTATAGTTACTTATATTAGTTCTTTTTAAAATATAAAGGTAAGTATAGTTAATATATCCGGTTTACTTATAATTATAATAAACGTTTAATTTAAATAAGCGAATTACTTTATCTTTAAATACTTTACGTTATTAAGTAATTTAAATAGTATTTAACTTACTCTTTTTTAAAAAGCTATTAGTATTTCCGTTACTTAAGTTTTAATAAGTAATAGTTTAGCCGGTAGCTTAGTTATTATTTTAGTTCCGATAGTTAAAACTTTTATTATCTTCCGAGAACTTTATAAAGTAAAGCTAAGTAAAGCGCTACTTATTATAGTCGACTTATTAAGTAATATAGTAATACTTTTTAAAGTTAACTAAAAGATTAACTTTATTTAAGGTTATAACGGATTATAGCTAAAGAATATTAGCTAGCTTATTATAGATTTTTTCCTTTTACTTAGACTTATTAATATACAGTTTACTTATTAATCTGATAAAGATATTATAAAAGGTAAAAAAGGTTTTATTAAGTTATATTTTAAGTTTTCTAAACTTCGTTATAATCTTTACTAATTTATTCGGATTATTATATTTATTCTTTAACTAGGTTAAAAGACTTTTAAAGGTAGTAATTTAGTTAATGTTACTTAATTCGAATTAAAAGGTTAAAATAACTATAGCTTATTTACCGACGAAAGACTTAATAGCGATTATACGTTATCGATTAAATAAATAATAGTTTATATTTTTTATAAGCTTATTCTCGAGTTTATAAATCTAAACTTTAAAAAAGGTTTTTATTTTTTTATTATCGTTATACTAGATAGAAGGGTTAAAAACCTTAATAAAACGTTTAACTTTACGTCGAATACTCTTTTCCGAGTATTTAGTAAACTTAATATTAAAGATATTATAGTCTAAAGGAAAAAAAAGCTAGTTATCTTTAAAGGACAACGAACTATTATCTTTAAAAGTTAGCTATAAACGTAGCTAAAGTTTCTTTACTTTATTTACCTATATTTAAAGTATTTCGATTTTATATTTTATGAAATGTCTTTTTACTAATAGGTTATAAATAAAAAGATCTTTTTTTAGCTGTTTATTTTATTATTATATAGTATTATAAAGTAAGGTAATTTCTTATTAAACCCGATTATTAATTAAGTAAGATATAGTTTTATTTATCTTTTTTATAGCGTTTATTAAGACGTTTATAATATCGTTAAAGCGTTTTACTTATAGTTTTATACTATTAAAATTCTTATTAAATCTTTTAGTTAAAGAATATAGCTTTATTAAGTAAGCTTATTAAGCTTAGTTAAGTATATATATTAAGCTAAATTCTTTATAAAAGATATAGGTATTCTGCTAAAATATTTTCTTAAAGGTTTTTATATTTAAAGGGCCTTTTAACTTCTATATTTTCTTTCCTACCTTTATTAAAAAGGCGTAAAAAACACTTTTAGCCTTATAAATCTTACTATAGTAAATAACCTTATCCTCGATATCGGTATTAATCTTACCTATTATTAGTCGGTAGTATAAGGTGTTATTTATCTGTTATTTAAAAATCTTAAGTTTTTTATATAGCTTCGGTACTATAGGTTTGTTGTTATTATTACTGTTATCGGCGTTATTACTATCGCGTCTTAGCGTTTAAAAGGTAGCGGTTATAAGGTTAATTATCTGTCGAGCGGCTTTAAAGGATTATCGATAAAAGTAGGTTTTCGGATGTTTATCGTTATAAAGTATTACCTTATTAACGTTAGCTAAGGAAAACCTAACCTTTTTAACAACTTTATAATAAGTTAAGAGTTAAACTTAAGCTTAGAATTAAGCCTTTCGGTCGTATTACCGTAAAGGCAGGTTATAAGGTTAAAAGTATCGTTAAATAATCTAAACATCTCGACGTTAAACGCGTCGTTCGCGCCTTTAGCTATTATATTCGTTTATCTTTATTGTAGATGTTTATTTATATAGCTTTCTTAAGCTATAAAGGTATTTAGTCTTCGATAATTATAACGGTAATTAAAATAATTACGGTATAAAGGCTCGATTTCGATTATATAATATTGTTAATTATCGAAGAGGTTCTGCTTATCGAGAAAAAAGAGAGAAGAAACAGAACTTAAGGCTTAAAGCCTAGCTATTTAAACTAGTATATAGGCGATTCGGAAAGCTTATCGATAAGGCTAATAGCAGGGTCAGTGTATAACTCTAACACTGTTATTAGCCCTGCTTCCGTTCGCCCTGTAAATATAACACTTACTTACTTACCTACTTACTTACCTACCTACTTACCTACCTACTTACTTACCTACCTACTTACTTACCTACCTACTTACTTACTTTCTAGCTAATGCCTTCTGTTAAGAAGGTTAATGTTTGTTTTATAAGGCGGGCGAGTATATAGAAAATTATTGCCCTTAAGATTATACTACCTGTTTTTAATTCTGATTAGCTTTAAATTATAATTATACTGATTCGCTATAGTACCCGTCTAGAGGATCTGATTAGCTGTGAAAAGCAGTGATTTTAGCCGTCGAACGGCTAAGAGAACTAGAGATTATAAGGCCTTTTAATGCCTGCCGGAAGACTTACAGTTACTTTAAGGCCTACGATAAGGTCGGACCTACGATAAGGCTTTTTACTATAGACCTTAGGTTCGAACTAAGATATACGCTCGGGTTTTAATCCGATTAAAAAGAGCTTACCTTAATCTGAATCTGGAGAAAAAGGGCTATTAAACGGTATATTTAGTTAAATCGTAGCCTTTAAAGTAGGCTTACTATTAAAGGTAATAGTCTTATTCTTTAGGTTCTTAAGGTTCTTAACCTAAACCCTAGCCTTTCCCTCCTTTCCCTTTACTAAAGGCTTATATAAGCCTTTAGATTCGAATTAAGTAAGTAAGTAAGTAAGTAAGTAAGTAAGTAGGTAAGTAGGTAGGTAAGTAAATAAGTAAGTAAGTTAGTTAGTTAATAAGTTAGTTAGTAAGTTAGCTAGTAAGTAAATTCGCTATTAAATAAGTAAATAAGTAGGTAAGTAAGTAAGTAAGTAAGTAAGTAGGTTAGTTAAAAAGTTAGCTACTAAATTAGCTATTAAATGAACTAGTAAGTAAGTAAATAAGTAAAGTAGTTAGTAAGTTAGTTAGTAAGTTAGTTAGTAAGTTAGCTAGTAAGTTAGTTAGTAAGTTAGCTAGTAAGTAAGTAAGTAAGTAAGTAAGTAAGTTAGCTAGTAAGTTAGTTAGTAAGTTAGCTAGTAAGTTAGCTAGTAAGTTAGCTAGTAAGTTAGCTAGTAAGTTAGCTAGTAAGTTAGCTAGTAAGTAAGTAAGTAGGTAACTAGGTAACTAGGTAACTAAGTAGGTAGGTAAGTAAGTAAGTAAGTAAGTAAGCTAGTAACTTAGCTACTAAGTAAATTAACTAATAAGTAAAATAGCTAATAAGTAAAATAGCTAATAAGTAAGTTAGCTAGTAAGTTAGCTAGTAAAGTAGTTAGTAAAGTAATTAGTAAAGTAGTTAGTTAAGTAGTTAGTAAAGTAGTTAGTAACTTAGTTATATAATTATTAAGTAAGTAAGTAAGTAAGTAAGTAAGTAAATTAATAAGTAAGTTAACTAATAAGTTAGCTAGTAAGTTAGCTAGTAAGTTAGCTATTAAAATAGCTAATAAGTTAGTTATTTAGTTATTAAGTAAGTAAGTAAGTAGGTAAGTATATAAGTAAGTTAGCTAATAGGTTAGTTAGTAAAGTAGCTAGTAAGTTAGTTATTTAGTTATTAAGTAAGTAAGTAAGTAGGTAAATATATAAGTAAGTTAGCTAATAGGTTAGTTAGTAAAGTAGCTAGTAAGTTAATTAGTTAGTTAATTATCTCGCCGCTTAAGGCTGCGGAGGAGACGATAGAGTAACGCCCTTCGGGCGTTACTCTATCGGATTCGGAGCAGCCTAAGCGGTGTATTTAACTATCTAACTAACTAGCTATTAAGATTCCGATCCTTCTTAACGGAAGGCCTTCTCGGCAGGCGGTCCTACCGCCGTTCCCCAGTTAGTATGATTGTAATTCAGAGCTAATCAGAATTAAAAACAGGTAGTATAAATCTTAAGGGCAATAATTTCTGTGTGCTCGCCCGCCTTATAAAACAAACATTAACCTTCCTAACGGAAGGCATTAGGTTAGTAAGTAAGTAAGTAAGTAAGTAAGTAAGTAAGTAAGTAAGTAAGTAAGTAAGTAAATATATAAATTAGCTATTAAATTAGTTAGTTATAAAGTAAATAAATAAATATTTCGCCGCTTAAGGCTGTAAAAGAGACGATAGAGTAACGCTTAAAGGGCGTTAATTTATTAGATCCGGAGTAGCCTAAGCGGCGTATCTACCTAAGTAGCTACTAAGATTCCGATTCTTCTTAACAGAAGGCCTTTTTAGTAAGCGGTCCTATTACCGTTCTCTAATATATATTAAGTAAAATACTATATTATAAGATTTAAAGCTAACGTATATAAGGCTATACTATACTACTTTAAAGGTAAGAAATAGTATAGTAGAGTTATAAAAAATACTATTAAAACTATTAAAGTTAACTATAAATAAACTATTTTAATTTATTATATATATAAAATAAGCTAATAATAAATTTTACTAATTTAAAAAAGCGTATATATCGGCTATAGTTTAAAACTTTATTTTAATATATTAACAGAAAATATAAAAGTATATATAAACTAAAAAATAAAATCTAACTTTTTTACTTTACTTTAAGAGAACAGAGATTCGTACTGCTAGTATAGAGATTCGCACTGCTGCCTTATACTGTATATTAAGTAAAGGCGGCCTTTGTCGCTACAGGTTAATTTAATTAGCTAGCAACTTAACTACTTTAATTTAATCAGTTTAATTTAATCAGTTTAATTCAATTAGTTTAATTCAATTAGTTTAATTCAATAAGTTTAAATTAATCGCTTTAATTAAAATCAATCGCTTTAATTAATTTAATCAGTCGCTTTAATTAGTTGCTATCTTTAAAGCAGCCTTTATCTAGCTAATCAGATTAATCTATAGCGACAGGGCTTTTTAATTCAGGTATTATATATTGTAGCAGTACGAATCTCCATTCTAGCAATGCGAATCTCTGTTCTCTACTTTAACGTTTTAAAAAGAACTTAATTAGTATATTTTTAAGTTAAAGATTTAAGCTAAACGCTATAAAAGAATTTATAAAAGTATAAAAGAAATAAAAGTTAAAAGTCTTATAACTAATAATAATAACTTTTATAAAGTTTAAAACGAAAAGATATTAATTTAATAAATATATAAAAAAGGGATAATAATATTAATAGTATTTATTAAACTATATTATAAGAAATATAATAGCTTTAATAATTTAAAAGCTAGAGACCTTATAACTATATATATAATATAAATAATAAAAAGATACTATGTTTTTAAGCTATAGGTATATTTTATATAAAAAAGATTATTATATTCTTTTAAAGCTTTATTAGTAATAAGTATAAAAAAGACTTTTATTAGCTATTAAAATAGTAAAAATAACCTTTTATTAATTATAATTTTAATAATTTATATTTTATTATTATAAATTATAACGATATTAGTATTAATATAATAAAATAAATATTTAATAATATAGCTTAAAATAAAGAAAGTAGGTAGATAATAAGGAAAATAAAATATTAGTTATATTTTTTATATATTAATATTAGTATAATACTAAATATTAAATAAAAGTAATAAAAGCTATAAAAATAAGGTTAGCTTAACTTTAATAATAATAATTACTTTAACTTTTTATTTTAATACTAATAAATATCGAATAATATAAAATAAATAATATAAATCTTTATAATTTAAATATACTTACTTACTATTATATTTTAATACCGGTTATTATACTTATAAAGATATTATATATAAAGTAAGATTTATTTTAAGTAAGTTTACTTTATTAAATTTAGCTTTAAATAAAAAGTATACGATATAGTATAAGGCCGGCTATAAACTTAATTTAAAAACTAAACCGAAATTATTATATATTTAAAGAAATATTATATAAATAATACTAAAGCTATTATAACTAAATAAGCCGGTTATAAAGTTTATTAAAAGAACGGAGATTCGTACTACTAGTATAGAGATTTATACTGTTGCGATATATAGTACTTAAATTAAAAAGCCCTGTCGCTACAGATTAATTTAATTAGCTAGACGAAGGCTGCCTTAAAGACAGTAACTAATTAAAACAACTAATTAAATTAATTAAAACGATTAATTTAAACTTATTAAATTAAACCAATTAAGTTAAACTAATTAAATCGAACTAGTTAAATTAAAGTAGTTAAGTTACTAGCTAATTAGATTAATCTATAGTAATAAAGGCCGCCTTTACTAAATATATAGTATAAGGCAGTAATACAAATCTCTATACTAGTAGTACGAACCTTCGTTTTTATAATTTATAGCTACCGGCTTAAGCTTCGGAATATAAATAGCCTATAAATTTTAAAAATAAGCCGAAATTATTTATAACCGGATCTTTAATAGTTTTAATAAGTTACTTACTAGTTAAAAGATATTGTAAAGGTATTAAAAGAGTATTAAAAGCTTTTAATACTAGTATTAATAGTTTAAACTATATTATCGCTATTGTCGAAAGTTTTAAATATAAACTAAGTATATAAATAGCTATATAAGCAGCTATATAAGCGGCTATATAAGCGACTATATATACGACTATATTATTGCTTTAGTTTATAAGATTTATAAAGCAATTTGAAGCGTTATAATTAAATTATTATTAAGTTTAAAAGCGTTAATATATATTATTAGTTATATAAATAAATATTATAGTATATATAATATAACTTAAACTATTTTATAGCCGATAATTATACGATTATAACAGAAATAACTTTATCTTTATATAATCAGAAATAATAGTAACATCGCCTATAATAGTTATATAATTTTAATAGTAGCTAGAAAGCTATTAATTAAAATAGCTATATAGCCTAGCTTTATTATAGCCTAAGTAGCCTATATAGGCTATATATAGTATATAGTAAAAGTATAAATCCTTACCTCGGTAGTACAAATCCTTACTCTCTTTTAAAACCTATAATATTGACTTTATAGCCGGTATTTATTAATAGCCGATATAAATAATAAACAGTCGAATATCTAAAACAATAATAAAGATAAGGTAGCTATACTTTTATAAAAAAAGCGTTAATATCTTACTTTAAAAGAAAAAACTATAGATAGCTTTATTCTTAAATAATAAAAATAGCTTTTTCTTTTCTTTATTTATTAAACTTTTTTAACTTATTTATAGTATTTCGAAAGAAGATACTTAATTTATTTATACTTTAAATATATAAAACTAACGGTATAAAATTATTAATAATATAAAAGGTTATAGCTTTAATAAATAAGCTAACGTTAATAGTATTAAAAGAAGATAGCTATACTTTTTAGTTAAATTTAATAATAACTTTACCGGCTTTAATTTTATTTAATTTTACCGAAAGATCTTTATACTAAAGAGTAAATTATTAGTTATAGCTTATAGTTAAAAATCTTATTACTTTTATATTTAAGATAATACTTTAAAGTTTTAGCTTTTATTAGTAAGCGTATAAGGTAATATAAATATAATCGATCGTATAGTCTTTTAGTTTAAGTTATATATATCTATTCTTTAGGTTTAAAGCTATCGCTAAGCCTAGTATAGTAACCTATCTATAAGCTAGACGGCTTAATAGTTCTACCGCCCTGCTAAAGTAGTAAGCCTAACCGCCTGCCTAATTAAGTATTGTTTTACCTATACTACTTATAGCCTTATATATATAGGCTTTTTTTAATCGTTTACGATACCCTTATAAAAGTCGACGTCCTTTTAATTATCGCCTTTATTCTGTTTACCGTCGGACCGACTATAAGGTATAGTTTCTATAGTATTATAAGCCGATAACCTCGGCTTACCGTACTAGCTATACCGTCGATTAAACGTAGTCTATATATCCCTTTACCTTAATTATTAACTTATTTAAATCGATTAAGCATACTAAAGCCTTATTTAACAATACCTTTGTTATTACGTCGGCTAGATTATCGTTACCGTTAATCTATCGTATCTTATAGATTTCCTGTTTCTTATACAATTAGCGTAGCGATATAATATCGATTATCAGCTGCTTCTTTTTCGTCGTACTTAGCTTAACTAAGTATTTATATAATAAGTACGAGTCTGTATAGATTGTAAAGGGGATTATCGGAAGGTTTAGTTAATCGGTAATTATCTTTAAAATAGATAAAATTATAGCGTTAAGATCGAAGCCGTTAGTTATACTGTAAATCTCTAATATTAAAACGCTTTATATAATATATTTATATTTTATAAAAGACTAGTGTAAAATATTACTTCGTATTTTATACTACGTATTATTATTGTTCTTTTCTTTATCGACGAGAACGATTATAAAGCCGATTTAAGAACTAAGATTTCGGTTATTCGTAAAAGAACTATCGATAAAAACAGTTAATCTAACCTTCGTTAAATTTAAAGCGATATATTATAAACCCTTTTCGACGTTCTTTATTTACTATTTAAAGCGTTAATTTAACAACTTATAGTCTTTTATATTTAAGTTTTAAATCTAAGTTACAATAAAAAGATTAAAGGCGGCTTTTAGCTAATAAATCGATATTAGATATACTTTATAAACACGTTACTCGAAATATTTCTAAGTATAGTTAAACGCTTTTAAGTTAACCTTTTCGATTTTAACGTTTTATCCCTTTTATTTAACCTTAATAGATCTATCGTTATATATCGTTACTTTAATACTATTAAAATTAAGGGGAGTATTTAATAAAAGTCTCGTTTTAAGCTTATACTTAATCTTTACCTTTTAAATCTCTTCTTTTTCTATCGCCGAAAAAGCCGGGGTTTTAAATATAAAGGTATTATCGGTTTATATATCGACGATACTAAAAGAGTTTTTACCGCTAGCTATAATAAAGAAGTAAAGGTTATACGTAAATATATTTATACCGAGTTTTATACGATAATACTTATAATACGTTATTTATTAGTATACGCTTACCTCGGCGATACTGTAAAAAGGCTTTATAAGCTATATAATAATGTTTAAAAGGTACCGGGGCTCGAATTCCTTTAATAATATAATTAGGATTATTCGTACTAGCTTTAATTTTAATTAAAAATAAGCCTATGTAATATCGTAAAGCTTTATAATTATACCTATTCAGAGCAGAAATAGAGCGAAGGCGGCGATAATACGTTAATTAACCTTTTAAATCGTTAGCGATTAAGTAAAGATATCCTTTTTACCGGCGTTATTATACTTTTAAATAATAAAACGTAACTTTTCGTACGGCTTTTTAGTCTTATCTTTAACCTTATAGACTATTCGCGTTTTAAACAGGTAGTATAGGCTATAAGCTTTTTAATTAAACAGCTTAAAATAAAAAATACTATAGCCGATAGGGTCTATAATCTCCTTTATATTAAACTCTTCGAAAGGCTTACTAAAGCTAGTAATAACGCTATTATAGTATAGCTTTAAAGCTAACTCGTAGTTATCTTTTTCCTTTTAAGTAAAGAAGATAAAGGTAGCCGGAGCAGCCGGGGCAGCCGGGGTAGCCAGAGCAGCTAAAGTAGCTGGTTTAGGCTTATTTTTAGACTTAAAGGGCCGGCCGCGCTTCTGTAGCCTTTATAGTTCGGTCTACGCCGAAGCGATCGGCGGCTATAGCTCGGTCTGCGCTAAAGCGATCGAAAGAGACACTTTAAAGGTTCGCGCCGGATCGAGCGAAGGGAACACTTTAAAGGTCTATACCGGGGTCTATACCGGACCGAGTAAAAGGGACACTTTAAAGGTCTATACCGGGGTCTATACCGGACCGAGTAAAGGGGATACTCTAAAGATTATATTTTCGGAATTATTATAGAGATATAAACGAACTAGTATAAATCGAAATTTAACAGGTCTATTAAAAAGGTTTAGTATAAAATTGTGTTTATCGACGGTAAGCAGCTTATATAAGCTTTACTAGCCTTCCTTTTCTTACTATATATATATCTTACTTTAAAAGAATAAGGTAATTTAGTCGTTTACGTTTAAGCTATTTCGTATAGCGATAGCCTTATTAACCTGTCGTTCTGTAAAAAGCTTCCGTAGTACTTTTATAGCCTTTACGATTACCTTTATACGTTGTAGTATCGATAACGATAAAGGCGAATCGAAGTTTACTTAAGAGAACGGAGATTCGCACTGCTAGAATAGAGATTCGCACTGCTGCGATGTATAGTACCTGAATTAGAAAGCCTTGTCGCTGCAGATTAATCTGATTAGCTAGATAAATAAAGGCTGCTTTAAAGACAGTAACTGATTAAAGCGACTAATTAAATTAATTAAAGCGATTGATTTTAATTGAAGCGATTAATTTGAACTTATTGAATTGAACTAATTGAATTGAACTGATTGAATTAAACTGATTGAATTAAACTGATTGAATTAAAGTGGTTAAGTTGCTAGCCAATCAGATCAATCTGCAGCGACAAGGGCCGCCTTTACTTAATATACAGTACAAGGCAGCAGTGCGAATCTCTATACTGGCAGTACGAATCTCTCCGTTCTCTTACTTAAAGGAAGGCGTTAAAGATAAGTAGTATAAGTACTAACCTATCTAGTCCTGTCGTATCGTTAACGGCTTTAACAGCTATTTATAGAATAGTATTATTATTAAAAATAGTCGAGAGCTCGGTATATAAAATCTCGAAGGTATAGCGTAAAAGGCTATAATATCTCTCGACTTTTCCGACGGACTAGTAGGCTTTTATAAGCATTTATTTATATATAATCTTTATAATCTTAGCTTCGTTTCGGAATTTTACCGATACGAAGTTTATACTAGTATTGTAAACTAGTTAGTTAAGAGGTTTAAGATATATATCTATCTATATTATTTAAAAGGCTTCTTATATATCTTTAGTAGATAACGAAGTTAAAAAGTAAGTAGCTTAAAAAGACGTCGTCGAGTTTATAATATAAAGTACCGGCTTTCTAAGTAGGTATATAACGTTAACGATAAGCTTATAATTAAAGTTATAATTATCTTTTAAAGTAAATTTAAATCGTTAAAAGGTAAAGCCTTTTATCTAATAATAATAGTAAAACTTTATAATAACCTTAAAGAACGCGACGTTAACCTTATAGCCGGTATTTATTAATAGCCGGGATAGTCGATTAATAGTCGGATATCCGAAACGATAATAAAGATAACGTAGCTTTTTTTTTATAAAAAAGACGTCGGTATTTCGCTTTAAAAGAAAGAACTATAAATAGCCTTACTTTTAAATAATAAGGATAGTCTTCTTTTTACTTTATTTATTAACCTTTATTAACTTATCTATAATATTTCGAAAGAAAACGTTTAATTTATCTATATTTTAAACGTATAAGAGGAATAGCGTAAGTATATTAATAATATAAAAAATTATAGCTCCGATAGGCAGGCCGACGTTAATAATATCGAGAGAAAATAGTTATACTTTTCGGCTAAATTTAATAATAGCCTTATTAGCTTTAGTTTTATTTATTTCTACCGAAGGAATTTTATATTAAAAAGCGAGGTATTAGTTATAGCCTATAGTTAAAAACTTTATTACTTTAATATTAAAGATAATACTTTAGAATTTTAGCTTTAAATAACGTCTTTAAAGAGTAAACTATAAGGCTAAAGCGACGGTATCCTTATATCCGGTTTTACCGTTATCGTTATTAGAAATAGTATAAAAGAAAGCTATATCTATTAGCTAATATATAGCCTTTTTATTTTCGATAACGTTAGCTTTATCGTTACTATCGTTATTTTATTTAGCCGGGCTATTAATACTGTAAACGGCTTTATAGCTTTTATAGTTAGTTAAAAAGGCTATAAAGCCTTTTTCTGTAGCCGATTTACTATAGTATTTATATTATATTAAGTATTAGTTCCGGAAGCGTTATCTCTTTTCCGAGGTATACTTTATAAATTAATAGCCTTTTTAGCTATAAATAAAGTACTTTTTCTTCTTATATAGTTACCGGCGTTTATTATCCCGACGGTTATTATAAAAAGTTTTTCTGTAAAAGCCGAAACCGCTTTTTCGGAAGTTAGAACCTTTTTATTAACAGTTATTATTATATTAACGGTCGAGGTAATAAGTTTTATCGTTAAGTCGTTTTTAAACAAAGTAGCCGCCGGTACTATTCTTTCGTTTAAAAGATAGTTCGAAAGATAAGTAAAGGTTTTAGAAAAGCTTTTTATAAAGAGTAGCGGGTATATAAAAAGCGTACTCGAACTTAGCTACTCTTTTATATACTCGAAAGACTATTATCTTTAAAATCTTATCGTTAGCGTAATAAAGGCCGAAAGTATATTAATAAAGCTAGAGTTTATTTAGTATAAGGCGTAAGACCTTATAAAAGCTTTTATCGACGTTATCTTTATTGTTCCGAAAGTTATTAAATATCGTATTAATCTAATCGTTATAATACTATTAATAATTTATATCGGTTTTAAAGTAAGTCTTTAGCTTTTTATACGTTATAGTAAAATTATCCGCCGTACCGATATAGTAAATATAGTAAATCTTAACTCTTCCGGTAAAAATTCGGAGAAATACGATGTAAAACTAGTTTAGCTAAATACTGTTATAATAACAGAGATTTATAAAGATCTTTAGCTTATTATTTAATAAGTTATAAAGCTTTTTAGTTTACTTCTTATCTTTATTTTAAGCTTTCGAGAAAGCTATAATTTTCTTTAGTTTTAGTATACGGTTAAATATTTAACGAAAAAGGAAAGTTTTATAAAGGTTATATAATAGCTTATAAAAGTATTTAAAAACTAAAAGATATATAGCTTTTCGTTAATAGTATAATATACCGGCCGGCGTATATAACTATAAAAGAGAAAGGTTCGGATAATTCTAAGGTTAATTTTATAACGTAGTAGGTTATACCGGGCCTTAAAAGCTTATTAATAGCCTTATATTTCGTAATAGTAGCGGTAGTTATATTTTTAATTGTAATAAAGGCTTAAAAGGAGGAGAGAGTAACGGTATATAATATAGCGATCGTTATCCTTATTCCTTTCCAGAAGGTAAAAAAACCGACGATTTATCTTTTTCGATAAACGGTATTACGTTATTATTATCGTCTTTAAGCTAAAAAAGAAAAAGGTTATAACTACTATTTATAAAAAGCTTTAGCTACTTTCTACTTTGTCGATAATAACTTATTTCGCTTACTATTTTACTTTTACGTCGAAAAGAAACTATTCTGTTTTTATCTTATCTTTTAATTATACCGGTAGCTTTTCCTTTATTATAATATCCGGTAATTAAATAGTAAAGTAGTTTTTATATATACTTATATAGATCTCTTATTTTTTTAAAAAGGTTTTTATTTTACGTTATTAAATAAAGATAATTAACTTAAATATACTTTTATTTTAACCTTTGAAGTCTTTTTAAAAGTTTACTAACAGATGTTCGCCGGTAATACTTATTTAATAAAGGTTCTTAATAATATATATAGTAAAAGTCGTTATATTAACCTTATTAAGTATATCTTTACTTATAAAAGTATTCTATAGCTTTAAGTCGACGTATATTTATTAGCTTTAAAGAACTCGCGATACCTTTATTAAGCCGTCGAGGTATTTTTATAAAAGGTAAAGGCTGTCGGCTTTATTTTTATCGAAGGCTATTGTAAAGTTATAATAATTATAATCGAAGTATATAAAAAGAAAAACGTTCTTATACTATACTTTTCCGACTAACTACTAATACGTTTAAACTATTTACCTATAGGTAGTAATCGCTTAAAATTATTATATAATAGCTTAACCTTTACTAGCCTTTTTATTTATATAACTAACGTCGAAAAGGTTTATAAAGAAAGGGTTTATTATAAAGTAGGGTTCTTAAAGGAAGATTTTATAAGGTTTTAAAATAAAAAGGAAAATTATAGGTACGGTTATAAAGGAAAGGAAGGTTATAAAGGTTATAAATAAAGTTATAATTATATAAAAGGTTTATTATAAAGTTATAAAGTAAAGGTATAGAGGGAAGGTTTGTAATTATTATAAGGAAAAGTCGTAATAGAAAGTTATTTTCAGTAAAAGAAATAACAGGCCGAGAAAGTATATAAGTTTTACCTTAAGGGAAGTTTATAGTATAGAATAGGTATACGGTTTTGTTCGGAAGGAAAGTTCGTAGTATAGGGAATTTTTAAAGGTATTACGCGATAATACGTACCGGTAAGTTATAAGGTAGTTTTTTAAACAGATACGTTACCGTTAGATTAGTGTAAAAAGGCCTTACGAAGGTTTATCGGTTAATATCGACTACTTTCTAAAGGTTAGCTATATTTAAATAACTGTAGATAGCCTTAATTTTAACGTAGATCTTGTAACTTAAAATACGACGAACAGCCTGTAAAGGAGCCTTAATCGTCGCAGAATAATTATAAGAAAAATCTGCCTCTTTTAACCTTACTATTAAAGGTTACTTATATAACTACTGATTAGTATTAGTAGGGCTTAGGGTAATATAAATACGATCGATCGTTTAGTTTATTAGTTTAAGGTTATATATGTGTATTCTCTAGGTTTAAAGCTATCTACAGGCCTGGTATAGAAACTTATCTATAGGCTAGGCGGCCTAATAGTTCTGCCGCCTTGCCGAGGCGGCAGGCCTAACCGCCTGCTTAATTAAGCAGCGTTCTACAGATATAATAAACGATTTTATTATAACATATAAAAAGCTAAAGACTTACTTTAAAACTAATATAAATTATTAATATTATTTCAACGATTAAACTAGTATAACGTTTAATAGCTTTTAAAACGAAAACAATAACGTCGATAAAAGCTTTTAAAAAGTTTTACGCTTTATATTAAATAAGTTTTAGTTTTAGTAATATACTTTCGGCCTTTATTACGTTATCGATAAGATTTTAAAGATAATAGTCTTTTAAATATATAAAAAAGTAGTTAAGTTCGAATATACCTTTTATATACTTATTACTTTTTACGAAAAGCTTTTTTAAAACTTCTGTTTATTTTTAAGCTATTTTTTAAGCGGAAGAATAATACCGGTATCTACTTTATTTAAAAATAACTTAACGATAAAGCTTAGTACTTCGACTGTCGATATAATAATAACTATTAATAAAAAGGTTTCGGCTTTTAAAGAAATAGTTTTAGCTTTTATAGAAAAACCTTTTATAATAACCATTAAAATAATAAATATTAATAACTATATAAAAAGAAAAAGTGTTTTATTTATAGCTAAAAAGGCTATTAGTTTACAAAATATACTTTTAAAAACAATAACACTTTTAAAACTAATATTTAATATAATATAAATATTATAATAAACCGGCTATAAAAAAAGGCTTTATAGTCTTTTTAACTAACTATAAAAGCTATAAAGCTGTTTATAGTATCTATAGCTTAACCGAATAAAATAATAATAATAATAATAAAGCTAACGTTTTTAAAGATAAAAAAGCTATATATTAGCTAATAAATATAGCTTTTCTTTATACTATTTCTAATAATAATAATAGTAAGGCCGGATATAAGATTACTATCGTTTTAGTTTTATAGTTTACTTTTTAAAAACGTTATTTAAATTTAAAATTCTAAAGTATTATCTTTAATATAAAAACGATAAAGTTCTTAACTATAAGCTATAACTAATACTTCACTTTTTAAATATAAAAACCCTTTAGTAAAAATAAATAAAACTAAGGCCGGTAAAGCTATTATTAAACTTAGCCGAAAAGTATAGCTAGCTTTTTTCGATACTATTAACGTTATTTTATTTTTCGAAACTATAACTTCTTATATTATTAATATACTTACGTCGTTCTTTTTATATATTTAAAATATAAATAAATTAAACGTTTTTTTTTTTCGAAATATTATAAATAAGTTAGTAAAAGTCGATAAATAAAATAAAGAAAAGGCTATCTTTATTATCCGGAAATAAAGCTATTTATAGGTTTTTGTTTTAAAAATAAAATACTAACGTCTTTTTTATATAAAAAAAGCTACGTTATTTTTATTATTATTTCAGATATCCGACTATTAGTCGGCTATCCCGGCTATTAATAAATACCGGCTGAATAATTAACGTTATAGTCTTTAAGGTTATTATAAAGTTTTATTATTATTATTAAATAAAAAGCTTTACCTTTTAACGATTTAAATTTACTTTAAAAGATAATTATAATTTTAATTATAAGCTTATCGTTAACGTTATATACTTACTTAGAAAACCGGTATTTTATATTATAAACTTATTAACGTTTTCTTAAGGTATATACTTTTTAATCTCATTATTTATTAAAAATATATAAAAAGCCCTTCGGATAACATAAATAAATATATATTTCGGACCTTTTAACTAGTTAGTTTATAATACCGGTATTAACTATATATTAGTAGAATTCCGAGATAAAGCTAAAATTATAAAGATTATATATTAATAAGTATTTATAAAGGCTTATTAGTTTTTTAGAAAAGTTGAAAAATATTATAGCTTTTTATATTATACCTTCGAAATCTTATATACCGAGTTTTCGACTATTTTTAATAATAATATTATTTTATAAATAGCTATTACAGCTCTGAATAATATAGTAAGACCGGATAAGTTAATATCTATATTACTTATCTTTAATGCTTACTTTCGAATAAACTTCGATTCGCTTTTATTATTATCGATATTATAACGTATAAAAATAATTATAAAGGCTATAAAAGTATTATAAAAGCTTTTTATAAAATAACAAACTAATAAAGCTATCGTTATACGAAATAGTTTAAATATAAGTAAGTAAATAGCTTTACTTTTTTAAAATAAAGTATATATATAATAAGAAAAAAGGGGCTAATAAAGCTTATATAACCTACTTACTATCGATAAGTACGATTTTATATTAAACCTTTTTAATAGACTTATTAAATTTCGATTTATACTAGTTTACTTATATCTTTATAACAATTCTAAAGAAATAACCTTTAAAATATCCTTTTTACTCGGTTTAGTATAAACCTTTAAAGTATCCCCTTCGTTTAGTCCGGTATAGACCTTTAAAGTATTCTTTTTACTCGGTTTAGTATAGACTTTTAAAGTATTCCTTTTCTTCGGTTTAGTATAAACCGAGCTATAGCTACCGATTACTTTAGCGTAAACTAAACTATAAAGGCTATAAAAATATAACCGGCCTTTTAAGTTTACAAATAAGCTTAAACTAGCTACTCCGGCTACCCCGGCTATTTTTATTTTCTTTACTTAAAAGGAGAAAGATAACTAGAAGTTAGCTTTAAAGTTACGTTATAATAGCGTTATTATTAGCCCCGCTAAGCCTTTCGAAAAGTTTAATATAAAATAGATTATAAACTTTATCGACTATAACGTTTTCTGTTTTAAGCTATTTAATTAAAAAGCCTATTACTTATACTACTTATTTAAAGTATAAATAGTTTATAAAATTAAAGGTAAGACTAAAAAGCTATATAAAAAGTTACGTTTTATTATTTAAAGGTATAATAACGCCGGTAAAAAAGATATCCTTATTTAATCGCTAACGATTTAAAACGTTAGCTAATATATTATCGCCGTCTTTACCTTATTTCTATTCCGAATAAGTATAATTATAGAGTTTTATAACGTTATATAGGTTTATTTTTAATTAAAATTAAAGCTAATATAAACGATTTTAGCTATATTACTAAAGGAACTTAAGCTCCGATACCTTTTAAACACTATTATACGGCTTATAAAGCCTTTTTATAGTATTGCCGAAGTAAATATATATTAGTAAACGATATATTATAAGTATTATTATATAAAACTTAGTATAAATATATTTATATATAACTTTTACTTTTTTATTATAACCGGCGGTAAAGACTTTTTAAATATTATTAGTATATAAACTAATAATACCTTTATACTCGGAACCTTAGCTTTTTCGACGATAGAAGAAAAGGAAATTTAAAAAGTAGAGATTAAATATAAGCTTAAAATAAGACTTTCGTTAAGTATTCTTTTCGATTTTAACGGTATTAAAGTTATAATATATAACGATAGATCTATCGAAGTTAAATAAACAGAATAAACCGTTAAAATCGAAAAGGTTAACCTAAAAGCGTTTAACTATACTTAAAAGTATTTTAAATAGTATATTTATAAAGTATATTTAATATTAATTTATTAACCGAAAGCCGCTTTTAATCTCTTTATTATGACTTAAATTTAAAATCTAAACGTAAAAGACTATAAGCTATTAACTTAACGCTTTAAATAATAAATAAAGAACGTCGAAAAGGGTTTACAATATATTGCTTTTAATTTAACGAAAGTTAAATTAACTGTTTTTATCGATTATGTTTTTTATAAATAACTAAGATTTTAGTTCTTAAATCAGCTTTATAATCGTTTTTATCGACGAAAAAAAGAATAACAATAATATAAAATATAAAATATAACATAACGTTTTATATTAGTTTTCTATAAAATATAAGTATATTATATAAAACGTTCTAGTATTAAAGATTTATAGTATAACTAATAGCTTCGATTTCGGCGTTATAATTTTATTTACTTTAAAGATAATTACCGATTAACTAAACTTTCCGATAATCCCCTTTACAATTTATATAAACTCGTATTTATTATATACGTGTTTAGTTAAGCTAAATACAACGAAATAAAAACAGCTAATAATCGACATTATATCGCTATATTAGTTATAGTAAGAACGGAAAATAACCGATGACGACTGGATTTGCTATAGTAAACCCCCTGAATTTCAGCACTTTCAAACCCTTAAATCTTCGTAAATAAATAGTAAGTACAGCCTGAATTTAAGATATATATAATACTATATATATATATCTATAATATATTAAAAGTATATATTTGTACCTAATTTATTCGTCGGGTTAAGTTAATATTTAAGTTTAAAGAAACGGAGGTTTAAGTTATTTTAATTTATTTATAAAAGGTTAAAAAAAGAAGCCTTCTATAAATCGAAATAGTAGCCGCTATAACCCGCTATAAAGCTCGACGAGGTACCCGAAATTATAGCGGCCTAAGATATTTAAAAACTATTAAGGTTTTTAAAATGTTCTACTTTAAGCAAATACTTTTAAATAATTTTTTAATATAAAACTAAAGCGATAAAGTTAGTCTTTATAGTATAGTATAAATACCTATATCAGATCTAGCTTATATTTATATTATTAATAGAGATATATAGTAGTAAAGTTAGAGGTTTACTATAAGAAAGTGCTTTAATCGGTTATGTTTTAGACTGATTGTATATAAGAGATAAAAGGTCTATAAGATACGATAAATTAACGGTAATAACAATTTAGCTAACGTAATAATAAAGGCATTGCTAAATAAGGCTTTAGTATACCTAATCGATTTAAACAAGTGAATAATTAAGGTAGAAGGATATATAGACCGCGTTTAATCGACGGTATAGCTAGTATAATAGGCTAAGGGCATCGGCTTATAATACCGTAAGTACTATATCTTATAGTCGGTTTAACGGCGAACCGAATAAAGGCGATAATTAAAAGGACGTCGATTTTTTATAAATGTATTACAGACGATTAAAAAAAGCCTATATATATAAAGCTGTAAATAGTACAGGTAGATCGATAGTATAAAGCTATTATAAAACAGAAAAGCTATTAGTATAAAACGATACCTAATTAAGTAAGCGGTTAGGCTTACCGCCCTAGCAGGGCGGCAGAACTGTTAAGCCGCTTAGCCTATAGATAGGTTATTATACTAAGCCTAGCGATAGCTTTAAACTTAGAGAATAGAGACATATAACTTAAACTAAAAGACTATACGATCGATTGTATCTGTGTTACCTTGTACACTTACTAACATCTATATTTTCGATTATAGTAAAGGCTTAAAAAGAAGAGAAAGTAATAGTATATAATATAGCAATTATTATCTTTATTTTGTTCTAAAGGTAAAATAACTATAGATTAAGTTTTCTTAATAAATAGTACTATACTAGGGAACGGCGGTAGGACCGCCTGCCGAGAAGGCCTTCCGTTAAGAAGGATCGGAATCTTAATAGCTACTTAGGTAGATACGCCGCTTAAGCTGCTCCGGATCTGATAGAGTAACGCTATTCGGGCGTTACTCTATTGTCTCCTCTGCAGCCTTAAGCGGCGAAATATTTATTTATAACTTATTTACTTAATAATTAGATAACTAAATTACTAGCTACTTTATTAACTACTTTACTAGCTAATTTACTAACTAACTTACTAGCTAATTTACTAACTAACTTATTTACTTACCTACCTTCTTACTTACTTACTTACTTACTTATTTACTTACTAGCTAACTTACTAGCTAACTTACTAGCTAACTTACTAGCTAACTTACCTACCTACTTACTTACTTAATAACTAAATTACTAGCTAGCTTATATACTTACTTACTTACTTACTTACTTACTTACTTACTTACTTATTTACTAACTTAATAGCTAATTTATTTACTTATTTATTTACATTTAATAGCTAACTTATTTACTTACCTACCTACTTACTTACTTATTTACTTACTTACTTATATATCTACTTACTTACGTATTTACTTATTTAATAGCTAATTTACTTACTAGCTAACTTATTAACTTACTTACTTACTTATTTACTTACTATTTAACTTACTTACTTATTTACTTACTTACTTATAGTTTTACTTATTTACTTATATATTTACTTACTTAATAGCTAACTTACTAGCTAACTTATTTACTAACTTACTTACTTACTTATTTATATACTTACTTATTTATATACTTATTAGCTAATTTACTTACTAGCTAATCTACTTATTAACTAATATAATAACTGACTTATTAGTTAACTTACTTACTTACTTACTTACTTATTTATTTATATATTTATTTACTTACTTACTTTTAACTTAACTACTTTTTAATTTACTTACTTACTAACTTACTAGCTAACCTACTTAAGTACTTAGTTAGTTAACTACTTAATAATTAAATAACTAATTTACTAGCTACTTTATTAACTACTTTACTAGTTAATTTACTAGCTAACTTACTAGCTATCTTACTAGCTAACTCACTTACTTACTTACCTACCTAGTTACTTATTTACTTACTTACTAGCTAATTTATTACTAGCTAATGTACTAGCTAACTTACTTACCTACTTACCTACCTACCTACTTACTTACCTACTTACTTACCTACTTACTAGCTAATTTACTAGCGCACTAGCCTACTTACTTACCTACTTCCTAGTTAATTTACTAGCTAACTTACTTACTTACTTACTTACTTAATTACTTACTTACTTACTTACTTACTTTACTTAATTACTTACTTACTTACTTTATTTACTAACTAACTTACTTAGTTAGTTACTTACTTACTTTATAATTAAATAACTAAATTAGTAGCTAATTTAATAGCTAATTTACTAGTTAACTTACTAGCTAATTTACTTACCTACTTACTTACTTATTTACTTACTAACTTACTATAAAAGGCTAGCCTATAGTTAAAAATCTAGTAAGTACCTACTAAAAGTATTATTCAAGCTACTTAAAAAAGAAAGAAAATACTTAAAAAAGCTAAATACTTAAGATAACTAAATATACTAATTAGTATCCTATATACCGCTAACTAATCCTATACGCCTTAAAGGGCACTAGCCTATAACAGTTACTCGGAATTTAATTATCTTATATCTATATTATACTATTCCGATTATAACTATCTCTTTTAAAAAGAGCAGATAAAGTATTTATATTAGAACCGGTTTAATACCTATAATAATAACCTCCTTTTTACCTTTACTAACCTATTATATTACTTTATTTTCTTTACTACTAGATATAACACCTTTAAAAACTTTAAAAATAAGCTAAATAAGGTTATAGTATATATAAAGTAAAAGACTATTATATAAACTTTAAAGCTAATATACGTAAGGCTATACTACTTTAAAGGCGAAAAACGGTATAATATAAATATAAAGAATACTATTAAAACTATTAAGGTTAACTATAAATAAGCTACTTTAGCTTATCGATAGTATATATTAAATAAGCTAATAATAGGTTTTAATAATTTTAAAAAGTGTATACGCCGGCTATAGTCCGGAATCTTATCTAAAAAGCTAATAAAGTTATAATCTAACCTTTCTACTTAACCTTAACGTTTAAATAAGGACTTAATTAGTATATTTTTAAGTTAAAGATTTAAGCTAAACACTATAAAAGACTTTATAAAAGTATAAAAAAAACAGAAGCTAAATGTTTTATAACTAGTAATAGTAACCTTTAATAAGTTTAAAGCGAAAGAATATTAGTATAAATAATATATAGATAAAGCTAGTAATATTAATAGTATATTTTAAGCTATACTATAATCGATATAATAGCTTTAATAATTCGGAAGCCAGGTAGTTTATAACTATATATATAGTATAAATAATAAATAAATACCGTTCTTTTAAACTATAATTATATTTTATATAAGAACGATTTTTTTTTTTAAAGATTTATCGATAGTAAGTACGAAAAAGGCTTTTATTAACTATTAAAATAATAAAACTAACTTTTTATTAATTACAATTTCAATATTCTATGCTTTATTATTATTAACTATAATAATACTGTTATTAATATAGTAGAATAGGCGTTTAATAATACAGCTTAAGATAAAGAAAGCAGAAGTAGAAAAGGCTATAAGAATAGAGTTAGCCGAACCTCGACAATAATAATAACCTTAATTTATAATTCAATACCGATTATATTAAATAATATAAAAGAGATAATACAAATTTTATAGTTTAAATATACTTATTTACCGCTACACTTTAATACCAGCTATTATACTTATAAAGATATTATATATAAAGTAAGCTTTATTTAATATAATTTACTTTATAAAGTATAGCTTTTAATAAAAAGTATATAATAAAGCGTAAAGCCGGCTATAGTCTTAGTTTATAAATTAAACCGAAATTATTATATATCTAAAAAGATATTATATACATAACGATAAAGCTATTATAGCTAAATAAGCTAGTTATAAAGTCTTTTAAATTTATAGCTTTAAGTGCTATAGCTTTAGCTATATAGATTACTTATCTGATTATATTAATTATGTCTTTAACTTTATAGCTTATTAGTATAAAACTAAAGAAAGTAAATAAATTAAGGCTTAGCTATTAAGTTATAACGGCTTTATTTAAATAAGAAATCTATTATAATAATACTTTAAATAAAGGCTAAACTACATAAAACGTTATTATAGGCTAGCGTTTCTTATCTATTAGTATAAATAATAGTATATAATATATAATAATAGCTATAGTTAATAAGCCTGTTATAATACGCTTTATAAGTATTAGCTTTTCGAGAATATTATTAAAAACTTTAAATAGTGTTTTAAAAAGGAAGATCTCAATTACTTTTACTAGCTAAATTATAACCTTACCGACTAAAACTTTCTTTTTAGAATTAACGAACGTTGTTTTATCGTTGTTACTTATAGCCGCCTATATACTATAGCTACCTTCTTAGCAGCTAACTAAAGTATCTTTAACGTAGCTATAATATTTTTAAAAACGGCGTTAAATATATAATCTTTAAGTAAAAAAGCTGAAGATTAAAGTAGGCAGACTTCGTTATTAATTTAACAGGTAAACTGTTAATAAAAGTTTAGTAATACCTTTATATAACTAAATAAAACCGATAGCGATTTATAGCTACCAGCTTAAGCTTCGAAGTATAAATAGCCTATAAGCGTAAAACAATAAGCCGAGAATATTTATAGCCGGATCTTTTATAGCTTTAACAGGTTATTTATTAGCTAAAAGATAGCATAAAAGTATAAAAAAGGTATTAAAAGCTCTTAATAATAGTATTAATAGTTTAGACTATATTATTGCTATTATCGAAAGTTTTCAAAATAAGCTAAGTATATAAACAGCTATATAGACGGCTATACAAGCGACTATATAAGCGACTATATTGTCGGTTTAGTTTATAAAGTTTATAAAGGGACTTGAAACGCTATAATTAAACTATCGTTTAGCTTAAAGGCGTTAATATGTATTATTAGCTATATAAATAACTAATATAATATACGTAATATAACTTAAACTATCTTATAGCTATAATTTTATAATTATAACAGAAATAGTTTTATCTTTATACAATTAGAAATAATAGCGTCTATAATAGCTGTATAGTTTTAGTAATAGCTAGAAGGCTATTAATTAAAATAGCTATATAACCTAGTCTTACTATAGCCTTAGTAGCTTATGCAGGCTATATATAGTACATAGTAAAAGTACGATTCCTTGCCTCGGTAGTACGAATCCTTGCTCTTATAAAAAACAGTAAGTAGATAAGTTTTAATACAATATTATATTAATATTAAAACTATTGAAAAGTCGGTTAAAACTAACGTTAATAACTAATTATTAAGTTATATTTATTAAAAGTTAGTTAACTAAATAGTATATATTTAATTTAATTAAACTAAGAAAATATAAAGTAAATATAAAGGTATTTATATAATTTTTAACTAACTATTTCTATTTTTTTTAATTTATTTATAAATAGTATAATATAAAAACGAGTTATAAAGTTTTAATAATATTATATAAGTAAGTTTAAAATTTTTTTATTTACTTAGATTTATAATTATTAATAATAAATTAAATAAAGCTATAAAACTGTTACTAAATATTATAAAAGTAAAAAGTATACTCTTCGGCTTTTATAGATATTATTATTTTTAGTTAAACGTATATTGAAAAACGGTTAATAATAACTATTAAGTATAAAAAGAAAGTCGGTATAAGTAAAAAGGTAGGTTTTAAAGCCTATAAAACTTTAAAACCAAAAACGTTTTATAACCGGTAAAGGTTAAAATAAGCTTTATTATTAACGTTGAAATAATATATTATAAATATATATATTATAATTTAAAATAAAACGGCGAATATTCTAAAATATATTGTCTTAATATTAATTTTATTATAAAATAATAAATCTATTATTATAAATTAGATAGCCGATATAAGTAAAAAGTTATAAACTTATTAAAGTACTTATATAATTAAAGCCTGTTAATATAAAACTTAAAGTCGTTTTTAGTATAATAAGGCTTTTTAAATATTTAAAAAAACAGTTTATAATCTATTTATAAGTCTTTACGTTTTTTTTTAAAAAAAAAGTAAACACTATTTTAAATAACTGTTAACTAAAGGTAGTATAAACGGTTTATATTTATACTTCTATTCTATAGTATTTATTAATCGAGATCTTTAAAAAAAGAAAACTTTAAAAGAAAAAAAGAGAATATATAAGTAAAAGTGTTAGTAGGCGTACGGGGTAACACAGATACGATCGATCGTACAGTCTTTTAGTTTAGGTTATATATGTTTATTCTTTAAGTTTAAAGCTATCGCTAAGCCTAGTCTAGTAACCTATTTATAGGTAGGTCTACCGCCTTACTAGGGTAGTAAGCTTAACCGTCTACTTAATTAGGTAGTCGTTTTATACTAACAGCTTTTCTATTTTATAATAGCTTTATATTATCGATCTACCTATACTACCTACAGCTTTATATATATAGGCTTTTTTTAATTATCTACGATACCTTTATAAAAAGTCGACGTCCTTTTAATTATTGCCCTTATTCGGTCCGCTATCGGACCGACTATAAGGTATAATGCTTACGGTATTACAGGCCGATAGCTTCGGCTTATTATACTAGCTATACCGTCGATTAAGCGCGGTCTACGTATCTTTCTACTTTAATCGTTAACTCGTTTAAATTAATTAGGCGTATTAAAGCCTTATTTAGTAATACCTTTATTATTATATCGGTTAGATTATCGTTACTATTAATCTATTATATCTTATAAATCTCTTATCTTTTATATAACTAACGTAACGATATAATATCGAATATTAGCTACTTTTTTATTATTATATTTAGTTAAACTAGGTACTTATATAATAAGTATAAGTTTATATAAATTATAAAAGAGATTATCGGAAGGTTTAGTTAATCGGTAATTATCTTTAAAGTAAATAAAATTATAACGTTAAGATCGAAGCTATTAGTTATACTATAAATCTTTAATATTAAAATACTTTATATAATATACTTATATTTTAGAAAAGATTAGTATAGAATGTTATTTTATATTTTATATTTTATATTATTATTGTTTTTCTTTTTGTTAACGAAAACGATTACAAAACCGATTTAAAAACTAAGATCTCGGTTATTTATAAAAGAACTATTAATAAAAACGGTTAATTTAGCTTTCGTTAAATTTAAAGCGATATATCGTAAGCCTTTTTTAATATTTTTATTTACTATTTAAAGTGTTAATTTAATAGCTTATAGGTTTTTATATTTAAGTTTTAAATTTAAGCTATAATAGAAAAATTAAAAACAGCTTCCGGCTAGTAAATCGATATTAGATATACTTTATAAATATAATATTTAAAATACTTTTAAGTATAGTTAAACGCTTTTAGGTTAACCTTTTCGATTTTAATGTTTTATTCTTTTTATTTAACTTCGATAGATCTATTATTATATATTATAACTTGAATACTGTTAAAGTTAAAGGAAGTATTCGGTAAAAGCTTCGTTTTAGGTTTATATTTAATTCTTACTTTTTAAATCTCTTTTTCTTTTTCGTTATTAAAAAAGCTAAGGTTTCGAGTATAAAGGTATTGTTAGTTTATATACTAATAATATTAAAAGAGTTTTTACCGCCGGCTATAATAAAAAGATAAAGATTATATATAAATATATTTATATTAAGTCTTATATAATAATACTTATAATATATTGTTTATTAATATATACCTACTTTAGTAATACTATAAAAAGGCTTTATAAGATATATAATAGTACTTAAAAGGTATTAAGGCTCGAGTTCTTTCGGTAATATAACTAAGATCGTTTATATTAGCTTTAATTTTAATTAAAGGTAAGCTTATATAATATTATAAAGCTTTATAATTATACCTATTCGGAGTAGAGATATAGCGAAAGCGGTAATAATACGTTAGCTAATTTTTTAAATTATTAACAATTAAATAAGAATTCTTTTTTTTACCGATATTATTATATTTTTAAATAATAAAGTATAATTATTTATACGGCTTTTTAGTTTTATTTTTAACTTTCTAAACTATTTACGCTTTAAATAGGCGGTATAGGCTATAGGTTTTTCAATTAAATAGCTTAAAATAAAAAACGTTATAGCTAATAAAGTCTATAATTTCTTTTATATTAAACTTTTCGAAAAGCTTATTAAGGCTAATAATAATACTATTATAACGTAGCTTTAAAGCTAACTTATAATTATCTTTCTCTTTTTAAGTAAAGAAGATAAAAGTAGCTAAGGTAGCCGAGATAGCTAGTTTAAGCTTATTCTTAAACTTAAAAGGCCGGCCGTACTTTTATAGCTTTTATAGTTTAGTCTATATTAAAGCGATCGGTAGTTATAGTTCGGTTTACGCCGGACCGAACGAAAAGGATACTTTAAAGGTCTATACCGGACCGAACGAAAAGGATACTTTAAGGATTTATACCGGACTAAACGAAAGGGATACTTTAAAGGTTATATTTTTAAAATTATTATAAAAATAGAAACGAACTAATATAAATCGAAATTTAATAGGGTTATTAAAAAGGTTTAATATAAAATCGTATTTATCGATAGTAAGTAACCTATATAGACTTTATCAGCCTTTTTTTCTTATTATATATATACCTTACTTTAAAGAGGTAAGGCTATTTAGTTGTTTATATTTAAGCTATTTTATATAACGATAGCTTTATTAACTTATTATTTTATAAAAAGTTTCTATAGTATTTTTATAGCTTTTACAATTACTTTTATATATTATAGTATTAATAGTAATAAAAGTAAATCGAAGTTTACTTAAAAGAAGGTACCGAAGATAAGCAGTATAAGTATTAGCTTATCCGGTTTTACTATATTATTAATAGCTTTTATAACTATCTATAGGATAGTATTATTATTAAAAATAGTTTAAAGCTTAATATATAAGATTTTAAAAGTACGGTATAAAAAGCTATAATATTTTTCGACTTTTCCGATAAACTAATAAGCCTTTATAGATACTTATTTATATATAATCTTTATAATTTTAGCTTTATTTCGGAATCCTGTTAATATAAAGTTAATACCGGCGTTATAAACTAACTAGTTAAAAAGTTCGAGATATATATTTATTTATATTATCCGGAAGGCTTTTTATATATTTTTAGTAAATAATAATGTTAAAAAGTATATAGCTTAAAAAAACGTTAACGAGTTTATAACGTAAAGTACCGGCTTTTTAAACAGGTATATAATATTAATAATAAGCTTATAATTAAAGTTATAATTATTTTTTAAAGTAAATTTAACTTATTAAAAAGTAAAGCTTTTTATTTAATAATAATAACAGAACTTTATAATAATTTTAAAAACTATAACGTCGACTTTATAGTTAGTATTCGTTAATAGCCGGGATAGCCGATTAAGGGTTAAATATTTAAAGTAATAATAAAAACGACGTAGCTTTTTTTTTTATAAAAAAGGCGTTAGTATTTCGCTTTTAGAAAAAAAACTATAAATAGCCTTATTTTCAGATAATACAAATAGCCTTTTCTTTACTTTATCTATCGACCTTTATTAACTTATTTATAATATTTCGAAAGAAAACGTTTAATTTATTTATATTTTAAATATATATTAATAATATAAAAAGTTATAGCTTTAATAAGTAAGCTAACGTTAATAATACTAAAAGAAGTTAGTTATAGTTTTCAGCCGAATTTAATAATAGCTTTATCGGCTTTAATTTTATTTATTTTTACCGAAGAATCTTTACGTTAAAAAGTAAAGTATTAGTTATAGCTTATAGTTAAGAACTTTACTACTTTACTATTAAAGATAATACTTTAAAATTTTAACTTTAAATAGCGTTTTTAAAAGGTAAACTATAAAGCTAAAGTAACAGTATTTTTATATCCGGCTTTACTATTATTATTATTAGAAATAGTATAAAAGAAAGCTATATTTATTAGCTAATATATAGCTTTTTTATTTTCGAAAACGCTAGCTTTACTATTATTATCGTTATTTTATTCGGCTAAGCTATCGATATTAAAAGAAGCTTTATAGCCTTTATAGTTAGTTAAGAAAGCTATAAAGCTTTTTTCTATAGCCGGTTTAATATAATATTTATATTATATTAAGTATTAGTTTTAAGAGCGTTATCTTTCTTTTAAAGTATACTTTATAAACTAATAGCTTTTTTAGCTATAAATAAAACACTTCTTTTTCTTATACGGTTACCGGTATTTATTTTCTTAATAGTTATTATAAAAAGTTTTTTTTATAAACGTTAAAACCGTTTTTTTAAAAGCTAAAACCTTTTTATTAACGGTTATTATTATATTAATAATTAAAATAATAAGCTTTATTAATAAATTATTTTTCAATAAAGTAGCTATTAGTATTATTTTGTTATTTAAAAAATAGCTTAAAAGATAAATAAAAGTTTTAAAAAAGCTTTTTATAAAAAGCAGTAGGTATATAAAAAGTATACTCGAACTTAGTAACTTTCTTATATACTTAAAAGACTGTTATTTTTAAGATTTAGTCGTTAACGTAATAAAAGCCGAAGGTATATTAATAAAGCTAAAGCTTATTTAATATAAAACGTAAAACTTTATAAAGGCTTTTATTAGTGTTATTTTTATTATTCCGAAGGCTATTAAACGTTATATTAGTCTAATTATTATAATACTATTAATAATTTATATCGGTTTTAAAATAAGTTTTTAGCTTTTTATATATTATAGTAAAATCGTTTATTATATTAATATAGTAAATATAATAAATCTCGGCTTTTCCGGTAAAACGTTAAAGAAATATAATATAAACCTAATCTGCCTAAATACTATTATAATAACAGAAATTTATAAAGATCTTTAACTTATTATTTAATAAATTATAAAGCTTTTCGGTTTATTTTTTATTTTTATTTTAAGCTTTCGAAAAAGCTATAATCTTTTTTAATTTTAGTATACGGTTAAGTATTTAATAAAGAAAGAGAGTTTTATAAAGGTTATAAAACAGCTTATAAAAGTATTTAAAAACTAAAGGATATATAGCTTTTCGTTAATAATATAATATACCGGCCGACGTATATAACTATAAAAAAACAAACTTAGATAATTTTAAAGTTAATCTTATAACGTAATAGGTTACGCCGAGCTTTAAAAGCTTATTAATAGCCTTATATCTTATACTAATAACGGCGGCTATATTTTCGATTATAGTAAAAGCTTAAAAAGAAAGGAAAGTAATAGTATATAATATAGCAATTATCGTTTTTATTTCTTTCCGGAAAGTAAAACTATTAATAATTTTTATTTTAATAAACAGTATTATATTATTATTATTATCTTTAAGCTAAAAGAGAAAAAGATTATAACTACTATTTATAAAAAGCTTTAGCTATTTTTTTATTTTATCGATAATAGCTTATTTCGTTTATTATTTTACTTTTATATTAAAAAAAAAACTATTTTAGTTTTATTTTAATCTTTAATTATATCGGTAACTTTTCTATTATAATAATATCCGGTAGCTATAAAGTAAAGTAGCTTTTATATAAGCTTATATAAATCTTATATTCTTTTAAAAAGATTTTTATTTTACGTTATTAAGTAAAGATAATTAACTTAAATAAATTTTTATTTTAGCCTTTAAAGTTTTTTTAAAAGTTAATTAGTAGATATTCGCTAATAACGTTTATTTAATAACGTTTTTCAATAATATATATAATAAAGGTTATTATATTAACTTTATTAAACGTATTTTTATTTATAAAAGTATCTTATAGCTTTAAGTCTATAAATATTTATTAACTTTAAAAAACTTATAATACTTTTATTAAGCTATTAAGGTATTTTTATAAAAGGTAAAAGCGGTCGGTTTTATTTTTATTAGAAGCTATTATAAAGTTATAATAATCGTAATCGAAGTATAAAAAAAGAGAAACGTTTTTATATTATATTTTTCCGATTAACTATTAATATATTTAAACTATTTACTTATAAGTAGTAATTATTTAGAATTATTATATAGTAGCTTAACCTTTATTAGCCTTTTTATTTATATAACTAACGTCGAAAAGGTTTATATAGAAAAGGCTTATTATAAAGTAAGGGTTTTAAAAAAGGATTTTATAAAGTTTTAAAATAAAAAGGAAAATTATAGGTACGGCTATAAAGGAAAGGAAGGTTATAAAGGTTATAAATAAAGTTATAATTATATAAAAGGTTTATTATAAAGTTATAAAGTAAAAGTATAAAAGAAAGGTTTATAATCGTTATAATAAAAGGTTATAAAAGAAGGTTGTTTTCGGTAGAAGAAATAATAGGCCGAGAAAAAGTATAGGTTTTACTTTAAAGGAACTTTATAGTATAAAATAAGTATACGGTTTTATTTAAAAGGAAAGTTCGTAGTATAAGGAAGTTTTAAAGGTATTATATAATAATATATACCGGTAGGTTATAAGGTAGTTTTTTAAATAGATTTATCGCTATTAGATTAGTTTAAAAAAGCCTTATAATGGTTTATCGGTTAATATCGACTACTTTTTAAAGGTTAGCTATACCTAAATAACTATAGATAGCCTTAATCTTAACGTATATCTTATAATTTAAAATATAATAAACAGACTATAAAAGAGCTTTAATCGTCGTATAATAATTGTAAGAAAAATCTGCCTTTTCTAACCTTACTATTAAAGGTTACCTATATAACTACTAATTAGTATTAGTAGGCGTATAAGGTAATATAGATACGATCGATCGTATAGTCTTTTAGTTTAGGTTATATATATCTATTCTTTAAGTTTAAAGCTATTGCTAAGCTTAGTATAGTAACCTATTTATAAGCTAAGGGGCTTAACAGTTCTGCCGCTCTGCCGGGGTGGTAAGCTTAACCGCCTGCCTAATTAGGCAGTCGTTCTATAAAAAGATTTATATTAAAGAATAAAAGTAGTAAAATAAGAAATAATAATCGGTTAAAGAATCTGTGTGTAAAGCTACTTTTTATTAACTATATTTTATTTTTTATAAAAGAATATATTAAACCGTATTATTAATAATCCGAAGTATTACTTTGAATAGTAATAAAATAAGAAAGAGTTTTAAACTACTAAGCTTAATATTTAGAAATATAACGTAGCTTTATAAAATATTTAAAACTTTTATAGTTAATAAGAATAATAAAAAAGTATAAATACTTTATAATTATAAAACTTATATTTAAAAATATACTATAAGTATTAATAACTTTATATTATAAGAAGTATAATTCTGTTCGGTCGGTATTAAATATATTAAGTAGTAAGTAACCGGATAAAAGATATTCTTAATATTACACTAAACAATATATTTATTAAATATGTTTTTAACGTAATTTACTTTAAATACCGACTTGAATTTAAGATTTTACTAAATAAAATCTAAAGCTAAAATAAAAGTAAGCTTAAACGTTTTAAAACCCTTATTTTCTACTATAGTTTACTAAATAAACAATACTTTTATAAATAAAGTAAATTAAAAGTTTAACTATATTAAGAAAGTAATTAATAGAATCGTAATAAAAGTTTATAAATCCGAAAAAACTATAAATACTTTAAAGTTTTATAAAACGTTTTCAGTTATAAATAGCTAGAAACTTTTTTAAATTAGTTTAAACTTTCAATTCGGCTTAAATATTAAACTTAAAGTACTTAGTTTTTATTATAGTAAACTTATATTGTTTAAGGTTAAAGTAAAACTTAATTTTATAAGAGTAATATTAAACTTTTTATACTTTTTATATATAGTTCTATTAAAACTTCAAAAAGAAAATAAAAAGGTTATTAAAGTAACTAGTAATATAGTTATCGAAAGTATTATATAGTATATTATTAATAAATCTTTAAAAAGTTAAAAAAGCGTTTATTAAACTAAATAAACAGTTAAGCTATTTAAATAAGTTAAAATATATATAAAGCTTAATAAAAGGCTTATTAGTTAAAGGTATTTAAATGTAATTAAACGTAAAGCGGATATTTAATAAACTATTAAGATATAAAGAAAAAGTGTAACGTTTTCTTAGTAAAGAGGAATATATATGATTTTTATTAAATAGTTTTATTTAAAATACAGTAGTTAATATAAAACCACTAGCTTTTACTTATTATTTTTATAAGTAAAACTAAAGCTACAATAAGTAAAATATTTATATAAACGTAGTTTTTATTTATAAGTTTAGTAATGTATTTATATAGCTTAGAAAATTAGTTTTATAGTATATTATAAAGAAGTTTTTTAAAAAGAGAACGGAGATTCGTACTATTAGTATAGAGATTCGCACTGCTGCCTTATACTGTACATCGAGTTACAGCCCTTATCGCTGCAGATTGATCTGATTAGCTAGCAACTTAACCACTTTAATTCAATCAGTTTAATTTAATTAGGTCAATTCGACAAGTTTAAATTAATCGCTTCAATTAATTCAAATTAATCGCTTTAATTAATTCAATCAGTCGCTTCAATTAGTTACTGTCAAACGTTATAGTTTAGTATTTAAAGCAGCCTTCGTCTAACTAATCAGATTAATCTGTAGCGACAGGGCTTTCTGATTCAGGTACTATACATTGTAGCAGTACAAATCTCTATACTAGCAGTGCGAATCTCCGTTCTCTTTAAAAAAGCTTAAGAGTTAAACCGTACTTGTTTTGTTTTTAAAAAAAACATATAGTAGTTAAAACTATTATAATATAAAAGTACGATATTAGCTTTCTTTTTATTAAAAAAGTTTATAAAGTTTCAAACCTTTAAAGGTAAAAAGGCGGTTATATTAGCAGGTAAAGGTATACCGATATAAAGTAAGGCTATAACGTTTAAAATATAAGTTATTTTAGAAAACCTAATATTAATAAATATATAAATCGATATTAGATTATATTTCTCTTAGTAAGTAATAATAATAATAAAGATAATAAAGATAATTTCTATAATTAAGTAAGCTTAAAGTTATATAAAGCATGTTATAGGCTTATAAATAACTAAACTATTTATAATACTAATATAAAAATACTTTCTAAATAAATTTAATATAACTTATTTATAGCCTATTTATAAAAAACTTGAAATAATATCTTAAGCTATACTAAGATTAAGCTATACTAAGAATTATAAGAACAGAGATTTATACTAATAGTATAGAGATTCGCACTGCTACCTTATATTATATATTAAGTAAAGGCCCTATCCTTCTTCCTTTTCTCTTTTCCCTTCCTAGGTTATAACACCTAAGATCTTATCTTAAAGAAAGTTTAATATATTATAGCCTAGATCTCTACCTCCTTACCTACGCTTTACGCGCTCCCTTCTTATTTTATCCCGTTAGTATAGCCTATACTCTACCCCCGGCTACCCGGCTTATTACCGTTCCTATATCGCGCCTTTTACGTATATTAGATATTACCTCTTATACCGCCTATATCCTTAATAATTAGGTCGAACCTGTTCCTTTTTATAGCTTTCCGACTAAGTAGAAAGTATAATAGCCGTTACTTTAATACTTTATCGCAGTTCTTTTTTAAGTAGAAGATAAGAAGAGATAGGCTTATACTAAAGTCCTTACCGTTATAGCTACGGCGCTAAATTCTTTAGTATCTTCGTTTACCTTTAGTACCTACTTAAAGTAAGCTTTAAAAGTATATAATACGCTATAGTATACGCTTATATAGCTAGCCTAACCCGCTTTTAACCTACTAATCGTAGTAGTCTTTAAGCCGTTTCCCTTTACTAGCCTTAAACTAACGTATACCGTCTTACCCGCGGCCTTTATAGCCTTTTTACGCCTTATAAAGTTATATCTGCTTACCTTTATTATACCTTATATATTTATTACGATTATAAAATCTGTAAATCTCTTATTTAATAATATCGATATACGTTAAATATATTAACGATAACTTTATTAGTCTTGCTTTATCTATCCTTTAAAGCCTTTTACTATTAAAATAAACGACCGTCTTTTTCTACGTTTTTTATATACTTATAAATAGTACGATATCTCCTTAGCTAAAGTTAAAGTAGTTATATAAACTATTACCGGCTTTACTTCGAACGAAATTATAAAAGTATAAAAAGTATATACCGGGTTTATATTACACTTTTTCGACTAAACTATTTAGATTTACTTACTTATACCTTAGCTATTCTTTAATAGCTATAACTTTAAACTTAAACCTATAGCTTTATAGTATACTATAATTATAACCCAGGTTCCTGTTACGATATAACGTTTTAATAGCGGTAAATATAATATATAGGCCTTTATCTATACCGAGGTAAAAGCCGTTATAGGCTAGCTTTTAGTTAGCTACCGACCTTTTCAATATTATACCGATAAGTTTTTTAACTATAACTAAGTTCTTTTTTTTAAAACCGGTTTATATTAGCTTTTAGCTTTTTAGTTTACTTTTAGCTAAACGTTTTAAACGAAAAACCTAAGTTATATAATATATATAATACGCCGACTTTTATAACTTATATAGCTATATACGTATTAAGCGTTACCTTAACTATAGCTAAACTAATTATAGTACGCTATATAAATACCTTCCTTAATATATTAACTACTAAAGGCTATATACTGTAGCCTTTTTTAAATATCCGGTATACTTTAAACGTAAAGATAGCTAACTTTAGCGCTTTATTATATAATAACTCTAGGCTTTATATAAGCTCGGAGTTAAAGAGTTCCGGGCTGCTTATTTAACTGTATAAGCTTTCCCGGCTAACGTTATTACTAACGGCCTAGAGCTAACGCGTATTAATTTTTTTACTTCGGAGGTTTAAAAAGCCGCCTTTACCTTTCCGGCTTTTCGCTGCTTTTTTAGCTTAAACCTTTTTATTATAAATATTATCTAGCTCGATTTATTATATATACTCCGTTTATAAACTTATAAAACACCTTACCTTACCTACGTTACTTTTAAAAATTCTTTATATTTTAAACTAATATATACGCCTTCGGTTTAACTTATAATATTATCTTTAACTTAGCTTTTAAAGCTAACGCCGATATAGTTTTCTTTTAAAACTTATAAGCCGAGCTTTATATTTAACGCTGCTTTATTAAAACGTACTTTAGATATAATATCTTTATTTTAGTAAAAGACTAAACTTATACTCCTTTTACTATTATTTATATTAAGAAATCCTTATATTATACTACGTTTTAGCTTTAACTTTTTAATTTTTTATATTATTATATCGTTTTACTTAAAGACGTTACTTTCGCTAATCTGTATCGATACTAATCGGAAACCGACTAAGTCTTCGACTTATTAGAATAATAGGCTATTCTATATAACTCTGTTATTATAAGAAACTTTAACGTCGTTTACTAAATATAGTAACCGAATTATAGTTAGTATACCGGCTTTAAAGACTATATCGCTATATAGGTAGATTATATAAGACTTATAGTCTTTAACCTTCTTACCTTTATATATAATCTCGGTAATATAATCGATTTTATTTTCTTTAATTCTTTTAGCGTATTTATATAAGTCTTTTACTTATTATATATAGGATCTAACTATAGTACTTTTTAAATAATAGTTTTAACCGGTATACCTTATTACCGAAAGGCTTTTTACTTAGGCCTCGGCTTTAAGCGGTATACCGAGTTTACTTAACTTATAACGTATTTCGTTATTACCTTCCTTTTAAACTTTAATACCTTTATATAACTAAATACTTTTACTACCGGGATTATAACTTTATTATAAAACTATCTTTAAGTTACCGGGAAACTAATATCTGTTTCCGGCTACGTTATTATATAGTAGTCTTTAAACTATTATATATACTATGTACCGCGTTATACTTCTTACGTTTACTTTAAACCTCTTTTTTATAAAAAGACGGTTTTAAGCTACGGTATAACGTATTAAGAAATAATATTAGTAAAAACAGATTATTTCTACTATAAAAGATAATTAAATCTTCTATATTACTAACTAATACCGGTTTATAAACACCTTCCGATCTTTTTTATTTATATATAAAGGCTTACTTATTATTACTTTTTCGGTAAAGGTAGAATATTTACGTTTTATTATCTTTTACTGCTTTTTAGCCGACTATAATATTTTAAATCTTTAAAAACCGGCTACTTCGGACCGGCTTACTATTTTATAAAACCTTTATATATATATAAATAAAGCTAAGGTATATTATATCGGCTTATATAATATAGCGTTAAGCATTAATATTATTACTATTTATATACTTACCTTCGCTTAGTCTGTTATAGTAAAGGCTATCTAAACCTTTTATAAAAGCTGCTTTATCTTAAGATATTACCTATACGCCTTTTAATAAGCCGAAGTCGTTATAATCCTGAAATAAGGTAAATCGAACTATTTTATTTTCCGTTTTTACCGACCGATTGCTTTACTCTTCTACTTTAATAAAGGCTTTAAAAAACTCGTTACTTAACGTATATCTACCTTTACTATTTATTATTAACTTTTTAACCTATAATATTTCGGCGCGTTCTTGAAACAGTCGGTTATAAACTTAACTATATACTTTACTTATAATATTAAAACTGCCTTTTAATAAAGCTATACGGCCTCTTTTTTAACTATAAACGTTTAAAGCGTTTTTAACACGATACTCTTTAACCGCTTTACCTTACGTTTATAGTAATAAAGCTAGCTTTTATACTTTATCTGTTAGGTTAATGTTTTTATTATTAACCGATTAGCTTAAATACGCTTCGAAAGTACCTATACCGCTATATACCTTTTCGTTTATAACGTTTTATAAAGGTTTTTAGCCTTCCTTATTCTATATATATTATATTTTTCCTTTTTACTACTATATAGAAACGTCTTTTTCTGTTACGTTTATATTAATAACGTTACCTTCTTTTAAACTAGTCGAAATATAGCTACTATATCTTATACTTTTTCTAAAAACTTTAAAAATACTTTAGATTAAAGATAAGATAACGTTATTACTTTCGCTTTAAATAAGTTTAAGCTACTTTACTTTTCTTAAGCCGGCTTTACCGGATCTTATAAAGTATAGGCCGGCCTTTTAGTTATTTCCTTTAGTATTAAGCCGGTTTACTAACTCGGAGTTTACTTTAACCTCCGGCTTTCTTTCTGTTTATATACTAAAACCTAAGCTATTAAAGCTTATCGTATAGCTTTTTATCTTTATAACCTTAATTATATTATTATCGGTACTCCTTTAATAGTAACTTATAAAACTACTTACGCTTATGTTTTCTTTATAGCCTTTTTTATAGCCGAAGTTTAAGCCGAAGGCTTATATAAACTTAGTATACGTATAGTTAACGAAATAGTTTTTATACGATAATTTAGATATTTTAATAATATCGATAAAGTTATATATATAGCCGCTAAAGCCGTCGTCCCGGCTTAATATACTACCTCTGTCGTCGCTATCTACTGTAATAGCGGGCTTTCCTTGACAGAGGTTTTAATATAGTAAGTTTACTTTTAGGCCGGCCTCTGTTTCTATACCTTAAATAAAGACTACCTTTTCTCCCTTTACTTATAGAACCTCTTTTATATTAGCTCTGCCTATAAAGGGAGACGCTTTACCTCTTACCTTTACCCTTCGTCTATAACTACCTGCTTATAATAGCTTTTAATACTCGCCTTCCCTTATACTTAACCTGTTTTTACTCTTATATATTATATAATACTTCTGTTATCGGTACTATATATTAAGCTATAAGGAAAACTATATTACGATAATATAGTACTCTTTAGCTTACGATACTCGGTTTTCTTTTATTCCGATAACTTAGCTATAAAAGGTAATACTAGCTAAAGCTTTATAGTTTATTAAAACGATACCTATATCTATTATAACGATAGCCTTTTCTTATAATTAAAAGTCTTTAACGTTAAGATTTAAAAAGCCTTTAAAGCGGTTAAATAAGCTTTAACGATATACTATATAACTACTTCTACGCTTTTATAGTATTATATCTATATCGATAATACCTCGGTTATTTAAAGTATTACTAGCTATATACCGGATAGCTCTTAATACGAATTTTTATTTTTCCGAGATACGGTTTTCTATATTCCGGCCTTAGTTTCTATTATTTAAAGCCCCGGTTATACCGATATTAAAAGTAACGAAAAAGCCGATTAGATCGCTAAAGCTATTACGTAAAGTAAGTATCTTAGTAAACTAAATAAACTATACCTTATAAGTATTATAGAGTCCCTACCCGGGAAGTAGAACGGCCCTGGAAATGAAACGCGTAATTACCCCCGTACCTATTACTTAAGCCTGATTTATATTACTTTTAGAAATAACTATAATAACCTTAAATAATTCTAAAAAAATATAAAATAACTTTTCTAGACCTTAAAGAAGCTAGGCTACTTAGCGTAATCGACGAAATAAATTTACGTAAGGCTATATTCCGAGAAGCCTGTTAAATATATAATATCGTAACCGGTACCTTATTACGACGGCTATACGGCGGTGTTAGCCGCTAAAAAGCCTACGAAAACTATTAAAAGCTATCGCTATAGCTAGAGGAAGGTATTCGTGACTAGATTCTAACCGAGGAAGCCTTATACCGAGCTCCTTCGAAGGCTACGGTTTATAAGTTTACTTAAGAGGTCTTACGGCTTTAAAGAAGCTAGGACATTTACCTCGGCTAGTATTAGGTTAACCGCTTTATTTTACGTTACCTAAAGATCTAAATAAAGGTTAAGAACCCTATTTAAATAAAGCCGGGCTAAAGAGGCTACGAAAGAGAAACTAGAAGACTATTTTAAAGCCGTAAGAAGCTTTATTAAGGATAAGGGTATTAAGACGAAAGATATTATTAATATAGATAAGAATAGAGTAGCTTCTAAAGAGCTTCGCCGCTGTAAGGTCTTTAGCTTTTCCGAATTAAAAAAAACTAACCTTATAAAAGGTAAATCTGACTCGTAGACGTTTATAATCGAAGCTATTATAGCCGATAGCTACTAGCTAACACCGGTACTAATTTTCGAAGGTAGATTACTTTAATAGTAGTAGTTTCCTAAGGTCGTTCTTAACTATAAATACTATTATTTAAAAAACGGCTAGTTTATAAGAGAGATCTATTATAGATAGTTTATAAAGGTCTTTCTCTTTAAAATATAGCCGGCTAAATATAAGTATCGTCTTTTTATCTAAGATAGTATATAGACTTATTTACCCCTTTCGATTATAATATAGGCTTAAATGAATCGAGTTTATATAGTTTTTCTTCTTTTTAAAACTTCCTATCTTACTTAGCTTTACGATAAAGGTCCTTTCTCTCCCTTTAAGACCTATTATACCTAAGAAACGGCTAAGGTTAACTACCTTTCGATTTCTTCCGTTATAAATAAAAAGAAAACCCTCGAATATTATTATAAGGCGGCCGAGAAGGCCTTTATATAGTATAATATCCGGAAGGGCTTTTATATAACTAAGCTAGTCCTATAGAACTTAACTAAAATAATAAACTAAGTCTTAAAGGAAAGAGCTCGATTAGTTACTTTAAATCCCGAGATATCGTTCGAATCTAGCCTGTTAGACCTTTTAAAGCTTTAAATTAAGACTTTATAGAAGTCCTAAGATCTAAAGGCCTAAGTAAAACAGATTAAAAAGAGCTCTTAAAGGTCTTAAGACTAGATGATTAATAAGGCCGGTAAAGCTATAGACAGTTAGACGGCCGAAATAGCTAGGCTATAATAAGATAATACAAGACTATAGACTACGGTTAAAGAGTTACAGCCTCGGAAAAGACAGAAAATCTATAAAGATAGTAACTAGGCCTTTATAAACGTAGTTAACGAGTTTAAAGACGGCTAGGAAGATATATAAAGGCGATAACGTAACAGCTAAAACTATAACAGAAACCCTTATTACGATAGTAACTAGACTAGACTATATTGTAAAGATAAGCTCTAAGGTCATTTCTATATATAGATTTAGTTAATACGATCAAAGGTAGTTAAGATATTTAAGGTTAAAGGGCTGGCTAAAATGTGTATAGCCGTTCTATTTCTAAGGCCGTTCCACTTCCCGGGTAAGGACTCTACCTGAAAGACTAGGTATAATCTTTTAAATAAAAAAATAAAATAAGTAAAAGCGAAAAATTTACTTTAATTATTAGTAAAACGTAAACGTACTAATTAGCTATTAAAGGTAAGGCTTATAGGCTATAATTCTGTTACCGGAATTTATATTTTCCCGACAGGTACTTTATAAGTATTTAATAAAACGCTTAAGCTATAGCGACTTCGTTATTTACTATAAACGATTTAAGTATATATATATAAGCTAGCTGTATAAATATAAGTAACTACGATAACCTAGGTACTTCCTTAAATACCTACGCTTTATAATCCCTTCGGGGGAAAAATAAGGTAGAGTAATCGAACGTATTTTAAGCTAATTAAGATAGGAATAATTCTAAGCCTTCGTTATAGAATCTAGTATCTACAATACTTTTTTAAACAATAGAAGTAACGTAGAGTAATATAACCTTTTTAGTTTTTCTTTCTTTTTCTTATATAACCTTCGGCGACTAAGCCTGGCCCTTTAAGTTTAACTACTATAGCGGTTTATATCCTTTCTCTTTTATTTATACGGCGATAAGGAGGCACTACTCTCCCCGTTGAAAGACGCTTTATAAGAGGCTTTATATATATATATATACACACAGACGTAAATAACATTATCATTATTAAGTAAAGGCCTTTATCGCTATATATTAATTTAATTAACTAGCGCCTTAACTACTTTACTTTAATTAGTTTAATTTAATCGCATTATTATAATTTAATTTAATCGCTTTAACTAATTTAATTTAATCGCTTTAATTAATTTAAATAGTCGCTTTAATTAGTTACTATTAAACATTATAATATACTTAAGTAACTTATAAGGTAAGCAGCTTTTTTTATTTAGCTAATTAGATTAATTTATAGCGGTAGGGCCTTTTAATTCAAGTACTATATAATATAGCAGCATAAATCTCTGTACTAGCAGTATAAATCTTTAATCTTATAATTCTATATAAGAATATAAGCTATTATTATTTAGTTATATTAATTATAGTTTAAGCTATATAAGTAATAAACGGGTTATGTTAAATATTTAAAACTATACTTAAATTATAAATATAAGGTAATTAAATTTACTTAAAGCTAATGCTTTAAATAAAACGTTTATTAATTATATTATAATAGTTATAACCGCTATTAATTTAAACGTTAAACAGTGTATATTATTAAAAACAAAACAGGTATAAAAAAAGAAGGTTTTATTTTAAAGGTTTTAATCTATATTATTTTTATTTCTTACTTTAAAATATATTAAAGTTTAAAACTTTTAAAGAAAATTTATTTTAAAAGCTAATATATTCTTAAAAATATAATAGAGTTCTTATTATCGGTAAGCTTATTATTAACTTTTAACTTATTAACTATTATTAAAATATAAATAAAAAGTAGTAGGTAATTAGTAATATAATCTTATTAAGATTTATAGTAAAGATAAGCCTTTACTTTATATTAAAAGTTATAAACTACTTTAAAAGTTTATTAAGCTTATTAATAGCCGTTATTTTAAAACGTAGTAGTAGTATTAATAAACCTTTATAAAACTAAGTATCTACTATCCTATTATAAAAGAGTATAAAACCTGCCTCGGTTATAATAGTTATTTAATTAGTTACTTAAGAGGTAGTATTAATATTTAATATTATTATATTGCTGTTTTAGCTTTAAGAAGATTATAGAAAGATAAAGTATAAAGTTAAAAGGCGTTATTTTAAGTTTTAAGTTTTAATATTTTAAAGAATATTATAATATATTTCGACTATAAGTAAGTAATTATATCGGTTTACTTTCTATTTAATAGCTTACGTTCCGGAATTACTTTAATAGTAAGTTATAAAGGTAGTTAATATAAACTTTATTTATTTAGTAAAGACTTTTTATTATACCTAAAAGCAATTCGAATTTAACTAAACATTAAAAGAAAATCTTAAGGTTTTTTATTCGAAAAGCGGTAAGCTTAATAAAAGTAAAGGTAACGTAGTATAAATCGTTAAAATGGTTTTTAAAGTAATTAAAAAAGTCTGTTATATTAAACAACTGATTTTTATCTTCTTTTTTATAAAAGAAATATATAGTTTAAAACTATTAGTAAAAGTAAAGTTTAAAGAAAGACTTAACGATTTTATTAGCTATTAATAAAAATAGTATTAATTTAAAGTTTATACTTAATAGTAACTTTTTAAAAGTAAAAAGTCGCTTTATTATTATTATAAAGGGTATTAATTACTAAAGGCTTATATTAAAAAGCTAAAGTATCGGTAGTTATTTTAAAAGTAAATTCTTTAATTATAATTAAAGAATTTATAAAGCGTTATTATTATAAACATTAATAGTTTACTAAAACATTAAAGCTACTTACTTCTTAAATAAATAGTTATCGAACTCGGTAGTTATTGTATTATTAAAAAAGGGATAAAGTAAAAACGGTTTTTATATTATCGTTTACTAATATAAAATTATTTAGCTTACTTACTAATCTATTAAGTTTTAAGCTTAAAAAAGATAAGAAATACTTTAAAAATACTAAAAGCTAGCCTATAATATAATAGTAAGTAAGTACTTGTTAGTAGGCGTACAGGGTAATATAAATACGATCGATCGTACAGTCTGTTAGCTTAGGTTATGTGTGTCTTCTCTCTAGGTTTTAAAGCTATCGCTAAGCCTAGTGTAGCAACCTATTTATAAGCTAGGCGGCTTAACAGTTCTGCCGCCCTGCCGAGGCGGTAAGCCTAACCGCCTGCCTAATTAGGCAGTAGTTTCAAAGTACTAAAAGGATATATTTTAAAGTATAAAAAGGAAAAAAGAAAGGTTTTTTAAAAGGAAACTTCCTTTTACTATATATATACTACAGAAAGTCTGTTATAAAGGTATTATAAGCCTTTTATAAGCCTGCTATAATCTTATACTTTAAAGAATAATCGTTTTATTTCTTAACCCTTCTATATATAAGATTTAAAGCTTAAGCCTATAATATATTATAAGCTTTTAAATAACTATAAACTTATAAAAACATATTAAAAAGCTATATAATCTTAAAAGTATTTAAGTTTAAAATAATTATAATTACTACTTTTAATAGCTTAATAAATCTTTTAAATAAATATTATAACTAAGTAGTATAACTATAATTTAAATCTAATTAAAATTAAAAACTAAATAATATAAATCTTAAAAATATAACTTTTTATATAGTTACTTACTTTATAAAATAAATAATAACTTCTTTTTAAATAAAAGGTATATATTATAAAATATTAAATTTAATTACTATATTAAAAAGTAAAATAGTTTAAGTAAGTTTAAAACTTTATTTATAATAATTTATAAATAAAGTTTATTAGTTATATTAAGTTTTAACTAGTATATAATAGAATATAAATATAAATATAAATATACATAAATTATTTTACTTTTAAACTATATATAAATGTATTTTAAATTATTAATTTATACTTATAATATATATTAAGAAATATATATACTTATTAATTATATATAAGAATAAGTAAATAAATAAAATGTTAATTATTAATAAATACTTTATTTTATATATTTATATATATATATCTATTTATATAAAGATAAGCCTTATATATAGTAACTTAATAAATCTTAGTTTATTATAATAATAGCTTTTTCTTTTAATTAAAAGTCTTTATTATTAAGATTTATAACGCTATTAAAGTTATTACTTAAGCTTTAATTATATATTATATTACTAATCTTATACTTTTATAATATTATAATTATATATATAATATAACTATTATTTATAGTATTACTAGTTAAGCTTTAAATAGCTTTTTATATAAATTCTTTTATTTTTATAATACTATTATATAAACCTCGGTTTTTATTAAAGTAAGTTAAAGCTTAAGTTATATTACTATTAAACGTAAATATTTTAGCTAACTTATACCTTCTATTAAAAAGGTTAATGTTTATTTTATAAAGCAGGCGAGTATAATAGAAAATTGTTACCTTTAAGATTTATACTACCTGTTTTTAATTCTGATTAGCTTTAAATACCTTCCGTTAAGAAGGTTAATGTTTGTTTTATAAGGTAGGTAAGTATATAGAAAAAGTATTACTTTTAAGATTTATACTACCTGTTTTTAATTCTAATTAGCTTTAAATTATAATTATACTAATTCGCTATAGCACTTATTTAAAAGATCTGATTAGCTATAAAAAGCAGTGATTTTAGCTGTCGAACAGCTAAGAGAACTAAAGATTATAACGCCTTTTAATACCTGCTAGAAGACTTCTAGTTACTTTAAGGTTTTTAAATACCTGCCGGAAGGCTTATAGTTACTTTAAGGCTTAGATAAGGTTAGACTTACGATAAGGCTTCGAACTAAGATATACGCTCGAGTTTTAATCCGATTAAGAAAAACTTACTTAAATTTAAAACTTAAGAAAAAGGGCTATTGAATAGTATATTTAATTAAATTATAGCCCTTAAGGTAGGCTTACTATTAAAGCTAATAGGTTTAATTCTGTAAGTTCTTAAGGTTTTTAACCCGAACCTTAGCCTTTCCCTTCCTCTTTACTTACTTAAGCCTTTAAGTTTAAACTAAGATGCACGCTCGAGTTTAAATCCGACTGAGGAACGGCGGTAAGACCGCCTGCCGAGAAGGCCTTCCGTTAGGAAGGATCGGAAACTTAATAGCTAGTTAGTTAGATAGTTAAATACGCCGCTTAAGCTGCTCTAGATCCGATAAAGTAACGCACTTCGGGCGTTACTCTATCGTCTCCTCCGCAGCCTTAAGCGGTAAGATAATTAACTAACTAACTAACTTACTAACTACTTTACTAACTAACCTATTAGCTAACTTACTTATATACTTACCTACTTACTTACTTACTTATTTATTTATTTATTTACTTACTAGCTAATTTAGTAGCTAACTTACTAAGTAACTTACTAACTAACTTACTAACTAACTTACTAACTAACCTACTTACTTACTTACCTACTAACTTATTTACTTACTTACTTACTTACTTACTTACTTACCTACTTACTTACCTACTTACTTACCTACTTACTTACCTACTTACTTACTTACCTACTTACTTACTTACCTACTTACTTACTTACCTACTTACTTACCTACTTACTTACTTACTTATCTACTTACTTACCTACTTACTTACCTACTTACTTACCTACTTACTTACCTACTTACTTACTTACTTACTTACCTACTTAGTTACTAGCTAACTTACTAACTAACTTACTAAGTACTTTATTAGCTAACCTACTAGCTAACTAACTTATTTACTTACTTACTTATTTATTTATTTACTTACTTACTAGTTAATTTAATAGCTAATTTAATAGCTAACTTTTTAAGTAACCTACCTACTTACTTACTTACTTACTTACTTACTTACTTACTTACTTACTTACTTACTAACTAACTTACTAACTAACTTACTAACTAACTTACTAACTAACTTACTAACTAACTTACTAACTAACTTACTAACTAACTTACTAACTAACTTACTAACTAACTTACTAA
>JALQBC010000084.1:0-57119 GCA_023375675.1 Cytospora piceicola | reverse complement strand
GTTGCCCTGTGCTGATCTGACCGATTACAAGGTCCCCGGTGGTAAATTTTGTGTGCAACTCAATCCCTGTCACGTCAGGGCCACTTCATGTGGGGCGTCAGCTCAGCTGGTAATCGAGGAAAGATCGTGATCAAAGCCCCATGAGCCCAAAATGAAGCCCAATTGGCAAAGCTCCAGTCCAAATCTCTCCAGGCCCCACCGCCATGCTGACCTCTTCAGCCCCTTCTGCTGCCCCCCTGCTCCCCCTGCACCCCCTGTAACCCCAGGCTCGAGGGGCCCCCTTCCTGTCTTTTTTTGGTGAGGGTCTGGAGGGCCTAGAATGTTCGCAGTGTTCCGGACTGTGCACTGTCTACCCCACCCCTCAACTAATCCCACCAATAGTATCCATTTATAGGGGGGGCCCTCCAGGGGTCACCCATTGACTGCTTTTAAGCTGCGAGAGCCCCACTGACGTGCACGAGCGAAAAGTGACTTCGTGACTTCGGGCCTTGCGCAAAAGACCGTTGCACAAAGTTACAGAGCCGTGACGTTCTCCATCCGCCATCCGCCATCCTTCCATGATCGGCATCGGCCTCTTCTCACCCTCGATCATTGCGACCAGGCGACCAAGAAAGCACACACGCAGCACGCATGCCTTGCTAAACCAAACCCACACACACTCACACACGCACACACTGACATAGACTGACGAACTTCACACCAAGCACGTACCCACACACACCCCATACGTACGCACTCGACCCGACCTCCCCCAGACCCAACTTTACTCGGCAAGTCCAAAATTGGAAACTCTTGGCTTCCTGCTCTGGCACTGGCACATAGCCGACCGATTTTGATTCAAATATCCCCGTTGTCCATCTCTCTCGATCCCGTCTTCTTTTTTGTTCGACATGTTGAATAACACCTTCCACTACTCCTCCACCTTCCTCACTACTATTACCAACCACTTAAGACTCTCTCCAAACAACCTCCTCCTGAAACCACTTGGTCATCGTCATCAGTACCACCAATACCAACACCAATACCAATACCACACCACCAGTAATTCTCCAACAACTTCGCGCCTCTTAAAACCTCCATCTTGCTAGGCCAACGGGCTGCTTGCTTCTCCATTTGCGCCGTACCACACCGACGCACGCAGCCCTATTCGTTGTGGACAAATCGCCACCAATCCCGTCCCTCCAACAACTCGTCCCTTGTACCACCACTCTACTTTCCACACTTTGAGTAACCTCTTTGTGCAACCGCCCAAGATGCTCACTACCGCAACAAGAAAGGCCAACCGCATGGCCCCAAGACTGCGTGACCACAAGAAGCAGCGCTCCTTTGCCCATGAGATTGGCACTATCAGCCTTGAGGGAACCCCCATTGATGAGAAGCCCGCAATTGAGTTTGTTGAGAACCGTTCGCCACCTACCACCCCTGCACCTCGAACGGAGCATGTGAAAGAGGAGCACCTTCCAGCAGATATCAAAGAGACACCCGTCGAGAAGGAACACCAGTGGTTCGTCGGCAGCATTGACCAAGGCACCACCTCATCTCGCTTCCTCATCTTCAACGGCGAAGGCGAACCCGTTGTCAACTACCAGATTGAGTTTGATAACCTCTACCCAGAGTCAGGGTAAGCTTCTCCCCTAACCCCCCCCCCCTTCTCCCAAGAAACAAAAAACCCTTGTCCAGTTTCTAACAGCACCGCCCACACAGATGGCACGAGCACGACCCTATGGAGCTGCTCAGCACCGTCAAGGACTGCATTGAGGGCGCCATGGACCAGTTCAGAGATATGGGCTACTCGGCCAAGGACATTCGCTCCATCGGCATCACTAACCAGCGCGAGACGGCCGTTGTCTGGGACACCACTACCGGTGAACCGCTTAACAACGCTGTCTGCTGGCCAGACACCCGGACAACCAACCTTGTGCGAGAGCTCAAGGGCCGGCCGGGTGCTGATGACCTGCGCGAGACCTGCGGCCTGCCTCTGAGCACATACCCCAGCAGTGTCAAGTTGATGTGGCTCGTAGCCAACGTGCCTGCAGTCAAGGAGGCATACGAGGAAGGCCGCCTGGCCTTCGGAACTGTCGACTCCTGGTTGATCTACAAGCTGAACGGTGGTCATGAGGCCGAGAACCCCGTCCACGTCACCGACAGCACCAACGCATCCCGTACCATGTTCATGAACATCCGCACCATGAAGTACGACGAGAAGCTGCTTAACTTCTTCGGCATTGACCCCACTAAGTGTGCTATGCCCAAGATCGTGCCATCTTCAGATGCCAAGGCGTTCGGCAAGGTCGCCAGCGGGTCCTTGGAAGGTATCCAAATCGCTGGGTGCCTGGGTGACCAGTCTAGCGCCCTGGTGGGACAGTGTGGCTTCCAACCCGGCCAAGCCAAGAACACATACGGCACAGGCTGCTTCCTCCTGTACAATGTCGGCACCGAGCCCGTCATCTCCAAGAATGGTCTGGTGGCAACTGTCGCATACGACTTCGGCAACGGCCAGGCGCCTGTGTACGCCCTCGAGGGTAGTGTCGCAGTCGGCGGCTCTGGTGTCAAGTTCTTGATCAACAACATGGGCTTCTTCGAAAAGTCGAGCGATGTTGAGGAGGTCGCCGCGAGCGTTCCCGACAACGGCGGCGTGGTCTTCGTCACCGCCTTCAGTGGCCTGTTCGCTCCTTACTGGATCGACGACGCCAAGGGAACCATCTTCGGCATGACCCAGCATACCAAGCAGGGCCACATTGCGCGTGCCACCCTGGAGGCAACATGCTACCAGACCAAGGCCATCCTCGACGCCATGGAGCAGGACAGCGGCAAGAAGCTTCAAATCCTTGCCGTCGATGGTGGTCTGTCCAACTCCGACTTGACCATGCAAACACAGGCGGATATCAGCGGCATTCCTGTCGACCGACCCGCCATGCGTGAGACTACCGCCCTGGGTGCAGCCATTGCTGCTGGCTTCGCGACTGGTGTATGGGCGAACCAGGAGGCGCTGAGCCAGGTGAACAGGAAGAACAGGAAATTGTTCGAGCCCTCGATCAGCAGGGAACAAAGCAACAAGATGTTCAGGAAATGGGAGCAGGCCGTCGAGATGAGCAAGGGCTGGGTGCAAGATTCATGGCAGTGCGAATAAGCTCTGTTTGATCATCAGTGCCAACTTCAGCGTGCGTTTGAATTGAAACGGGTAATGGGATGGTTTTAAGGATACCAGGAAATGGAAGGTGTTTACAGGCGCAGGAGTTTAGGATGGGATACCTATCTGCTACTAAAGCAGTCAAATACGATTTGAAGCATCAATCAACATTTATATTCATCATCTTTCAAACCTCCAACCCCCTGCTTCGTGAATTATTATGTCCCTCAATTTTCACCCCACTTGACATCTGATCAATCGTATGACGATGCCTGAAAGTGACCCGCCTCGGGTTTCGAGGTAAGGTGGTGGTATGATATATGGCACGCCTTGGGGCCTTGAGAAGTATTGACGATACGAGGCGATGAAACTTAAAGAAGAGATAGAATGAAAAGAGTGGGGTTCCCCTAGGGAGGAAACGAGACGACCCCAATGCTTCATATACTTGAACAAGTCCACCCCAGGCTTCAGGGTCAATTGATCACTCAAATAGTGGGAAAGAAGACCGTACTTTTAAGTTGTGGTGTGTGTGTGTGGGTGGGTGGATATTGGGTTAGGAAACTTCGGGAAGGCGTTCCGTTACTTGCTTGGAAGCTTGTCCAACCACACACCCACATGTACCATTCGGGGGTCTATCAGTTGGGGACGGATGGTCAGGCCTCAGGAAGTTGGAGTGGGGGCCGCAGTAAGTGCTACCTTCATTTCGATTTGATTGATGGAATTGATCGATCTATCTATCCAGAACGTGCTCACATGATGGGTTGAGGTTGCATACTCCCCTGGAGGGGGGTGGCAGCAACGACTATGTGTTCCTATCTATCCTAAGCGGTGGTTCGAACTTGGCCAGTCTATGTAAAGAGTGATTCAAAAGTAATGTTGTGCTGTACTCGTCGATGCAATCCGAACATTTGGGGGTAATGTTTTCTTCCTTGATTTTATGCTCCTTTTCGCGGGCAAATCGAAATAACAACTCAATGAGACCAGTAAATTTAAACAGAAATGACGGGTCAGGTAAATATAGATATATATATATATATTTACCGACCAGCAAGAGCTAATGGTCACACAGTGTCAGTATATCATGACCAAACCGGGTGGGCGGAACTGTTCTCAAGACCAGTGGCATCAAAGGGATCAACCAAACTCACCAGCAGAATAAGCCAGGTACCACGTCAAGCTCGCCCCTCCGTCCAGCCAGCTCGCGTCGAAGCCGCTCTGGCTGAACCACTCGTACGCCTTGTGAGGGTTGATGGTAGCCAGGTTCCCGTACAGGACCCCCTTCCATCCACCAGCCACGGAATCGACCCTCCCGTCGCTGAAGTACTGCTCCCACTCCTCGGACACGAACTGCCTGCCCCGGACCAGCTTCGTGGCCGGGATGAGCGGCAGCATGTGGATTCCCTGGATGTACTCGATGTTCGCGCCAAAGTATGTCGTGTGGTCGATCTTGTTCTCAAACAGTATGCCGGCGACCTTGTTCCCGACAAAGCTGGCCGGCTCGACCTCGTTGCCGCTCGTGTACAGGAAGTAGTTGTTGACGGACCGCTGGAGCACCGAGAGCTGCAGGTTCCCCCTGGCGGCCATGTTGGCGTCGCCGCTGACCAGGCCCCACATCTTGACGGCGTACGCGGCCATGACGTCCTCCGAACTCGACTCCTGGTCGCGCCCGTCGGCGCTCTCGTAGAGCCCGTGCGCGAAGCTGTGGCCGTGGAACCAGTCGAAGTTGCGGTTCTGCGGGAACCAGGTGTCCCTTGCCGAGGGGTTGGCGTAGTCCCGGACCAGGGTGTTGACGTACGCCTTGTGTGCGGCCAGCCAATGGGGGTCCAGATGGCCGATGATGGCCGCCGCAAGGACGTGGTAGCCGTAATGGAAATGGTGATCGTTGTAGTAAGTGTTACCGAAGTCAGCTCCTCCGTCGCCGGTCTGGTACGAGGCGCTAGAGACTACACCGCCCCAGGCAGCTTCAAGGTCACGATGTAAGCATGTGTCTAGGACAAGCGGCTGAAAGCGATCGAGGGTGTACTCACATTCGTATACAAGTGGGAAGATCTGTTTGTTAGAGGCGAACACGGCGAACGCTGCCTGTAACTTCTTGAGACCAGCAGCTGTGAGCTCTGAGTTTCCAAGCATGTCGTAAGTGACTGAGAGAATCATGGCGAACTTTGCCAGGGCCTGCCCGATGAGAGTATTAGCAAAATGTAGAAGAAATGCAATCTGGTCTTCTCAGATGAGCTCACCTTGCCGCTGTAGTACATGGAGTTGAGGTTCGACTGGGCACCCATATCCTGACTGAGCTCTGACCGCGCCACCTCGAGGATCTTCGACTTTACTGCATCGGAAAGCTGGCTCATGTGTCCCTTACTGTTTGTCCACGGCACGAAAGACATGCTGACGGGCAATCTAGGCTCGACCATTGTCCATGTATTGGCGGCAACTGCGGTCGCGATACCTTTGGTGGTTGTCTGGAGCTGGAGGCCGGAGTGCACCGCTGCTGCAGTGGTGGTGTCGAAGGATTGTACATGGTGAGGCAAAGCGAACATAAGGAGTGGCGCGCCTCCCAGCCCTGCTTTCTTGAAGCCAAAGGAGTATGCTCCATGCATGCCCTTTGCGGTTCCAGACAGCGATACACCTGTTGCGTATTGGCCACAGGCCGCATCATAGAGCGCTTCGCCGTTTCCGGGATCCTTGGCCACCTGTATAGTACCCGAGAAGGTCGACTTAGACCGCATGAGCCCATTGTTCACAACTTGAAGCTCGAGAGGGCTACCACTCGTGCTGTAGGCATACAGAAGCCAGGTTTTGCCGTCGTTTAGCTTAATCTTATACTTAGTAACCCCCGGCCGAGGCTGAGTGTTAGCCTTGGTAACACTGAGGAAGAAGACGCCTGTCTGGATGACGGGTGTCCCCCCGCTATACTCTGCTGTTATGAAGGCGGAGCCCTGGACAAGAGGGAACTGAATCACTGGCGCGGATTTTACACTCTGTCTGAGCTGGACGACTGCAGACATGTCCGTAAGTTGAGTAGTTGTCAGGCTCGTGCTGGGACCAAGTCCCGCCGCGGACAGTACCAAGGACTGGATGCCTATCGGGTTGATGAAGTAAGAAGTGGCTCCATATGCATTGGTAGGCCCGAACGCGAGCTGGTGCGCTTCAATGTGTGATACAGCGAGACCCCAGCTTTGAGCAACACCTTTTCCTTTGGCCCAAGCGACAGAGTATGGATGCAGGACGGTTGTCGAGGACTGTGAGCCGAGGAAGAAGTTCTGGAAGAACTTGTTCGTGGAGATGGGAGCCCTCTGTTGAACACCAAGCCGAGCAACCGGGTGGTCGCTCCTCTTTCCGATGGAAGATGGAGGTGCACCGGTCGCAATAGGGGCGTCGAAGATGTCGTCGGATGTTTTGGCCATGTCCATTGCGGATGCTAGCTTGATGACCATCGTTGGTGCTGTGGAAATAAGGCTCGTGGGCGTTGGGATTTGGTTGGTCAACAAAGGACCATCGACCAGTCCTCCTACAGTTTCAAGGCGCGTATGTATCGTGCCAACTGTGTCTGCTTCGATCCTCGGGGTTGGCAAAATTTGGACAGTTCCTTCTGCCAAAGCCTTGGTGATCACCGGGACGGTAGTGCCGGTGATGAGGCTCTTGATGGCTTGTGTATTCTGCGTGAAGGATTTCAGTTGCTAGATTTCCAATATGATGAGGAGGACTGACTTACTACTGTATGATGTGACACTACAGGTATGACTTTGACAAAATGGGGCGGGATTCTTGCTGGATGCAATCCGGGCCTCTTCGGGGTACGTTCGTCTGAATCCCCTAGACAGGACGACAGCTGCAACGCCGTCAGTGAAAGATACCATATCATCATTCTCGTTTTGTAGGATTTAGAGCTCCTGGCTTCGATGGCAAGGAGCACAAATTGAGGATTGTTTCCTCATCCAACAAAAAGCACGGCACCCAAGTCCTATCAATGGTCGACTGGACGACGCTTTCCCATGATATGTATGGAGACACCAAGCCATAGCCAATACCACAGTACTTCCCAAGAGTAAGACACTATCTGGACAAGTCTGGAATGAGGGCATGGGACCCAGACAACCGGGATACCGAACGTATCCTCGAGCGGGAAGGTTGAGGAGGGAGAGGCTGGTCATGCAGCGCGGAATGTAGTATCTAGGGCTTGGGGGTGAGAGCGATTCCCCTCCTCTTTTTCTATCTTTTTCTTTCTTGTCTTTCAATTTACCTTTTGAGGTTGTGACTGGAATGGAATGGTGGTTGCTAGACCCGATGCTAAGGCAACGGCGATGTGGCCACGCGGGTAGGTAGGGCGAGCGAATGTCCGAGGACCGTGGTGAGCGAAAGACTGACTAATTGAAGAATATCAAGATCCAATCCACGGGCACCAACAACTAGACGTAATGAGCTTGTTGTTGCCAACGAGAATAGCAAGGACTCGAAGCTGGATGAATGTTTTATATTCAGAACCAGAAACCCAACAATTGCAAGAGCAGAGAACGAGTCGCGTCATAGCTGGGCAGTGGGTGGAGGCGACGCTCCCCCGGATGATTGGATTCCTCATAATCATGGGCACTGCGCCTCGTGATGGGCGTTTCACGGAGAAGCAAAATCCTGTAGAAGCTCCTTGTGCCCAGATATGAATAGTGGTGATAATTTATGGACGATCCAATGGAAAATGCCGCCTTCAGGAAACAGGACTCTTGACCATTGTCGTTGGGCTGTAAGGGGCGATCCGCTGTACGTGTCTGGTGATGCAGCGCTATATTAAACCTTCCTCGATATATCGTACAACCATCACTCTGCATATGAATCAGTATGCTGATATGGCTAGCCTCTGGTATGTGATCTCGCCTCCTTCCTTGAGAATCCTCACTTGATCAAGCACGAGGTGAGAGAGTGGTGGGCGAGAGTTTTCGTCATGTAATACTGCAGCCAGTCAAGCATCTGATGGAGAAACAAGGGTGAGTTGAAGTTGACGGTGACCAGGATGTGTCCGTCCCTACCTAGGTATTTCAAAATGCTACCCTCTCGCCGCACCCCCCGCCACTCCCCCCGCTCTCTATGAACCCTTACCCTTGGAACTGTACACTGGGTGCCTTCACATGGCATTACGTCAGCATCTGCTCTCGAGTCACTCACCTCGCGTACAGGTCGCGTTTTAGCGCTGGTGAGCTGCCGCCTTTAGCCCTTCCATTTAGTCGCGTCTCACCTGAACAATTTATCCATTGTTGCTGCCTTTGATTATCCAGTCTAGCCTTACCCAGACTCTTGCCCTCCACAACTTCGACCACTTACCTAACTACACAAGCAGGCACTGTTCATCCTGCGGGATCATATACTCTTACAACTCTCTCCACTTCCTGTCAGAATACCATTGTACGGCACCTCCAATCTTGTCGTCTTTTGACGCGTCAAGGAGGTTGAAGGGAGACAAGATGGCTTCGCGAACTAGTGCACTGTTCGACGAGTGTGCCTTCGCATTTGTGCCAAGTAAGAATCTCACGGACAACACCATTGACCTGGTACGCCAACAGCCTTGTCCTCTTGCTATGGTGGAAGTGGACGTGAACCAAGTTGGCTAATGCCCATGGTGTAGTTGAAAGACACTGTACAGAAGTACAGTGCAACTGTCATTGAGAGACATGAAGATGGCTCTATTCCGGTGCCTGAGTGCACCCACATTGTCGCCGACACGATTGACTTTCCCGAGTACAATGAGGCCATGGCAATGATGGTCCCTGTTGTCATACCGGAATGGGTCAACGCGTCGCTACACAAAAACCGCCAGGCACAGATCCGACCTTACTCGCCAGATCCACGCCTGATATTCTCTCATGTTGTCGTGACATGTGATGATATCCCTATCGCGGACAAAGAGACGATCGCCGGCGCAGTCCTAGCTATGGGTGGTATGGAATCCAAAGATCTCGGTCGACTGGTCACACACATTTGCGCCTTATCCATGGACGGACCCAAGGTTCAGCTTGCGCAGCAGAAGGGTTTCAAGTGCAAGGTTGTCCTGCCACACTGGTGAGACATCCTTTCCCCTTATGTTGCTCTCCACTCTAACCCTCGACAGGTTTGATGACTGCTTTCGCCTCGGCAAGAGGATAGACGAAGGGCCATATTTGCTTCCCGACCCAGAGATACTGAGCGCCAACCCTGATGATGCCATTGCCATTCCCTCCAGTCAACACCTGGAGGGGGCTGCTTCAGCGCGACCCGATCGACCGCCAATGACCGCCCATTTCCATCAAGGAGCTCGCGAAAAGCTCACAGTGTTTCAAGACAAGAACATTATGCTGTCTTGGGATCTCGGTATAAACAACCAGCTCCAAAATACCCTGAAACGTCTCATCCAAGATGGAGGAGGCCAGTTGGTCGACAAGGAAGAGGAATGCGATTGGTTCGTATGTCAATACCGCGACGGACCGGAGTACATCGAAGCCGCTCAGCAAGGCAAAGATGTCGGAAATCTTGCTTGGCTCTACTACCTCATCATGCACAACCGATGGACCAATCCACTCCGGCGGCTCCTACACTATCCCGTACCTAAAGGGGGCATACCGGGATTCCAGGGTCTCCGAATCACTCTCTCCAATTACGGAGGCGAAGCGCGCATGTATCTCCAGAATCTCCTCAAAGCCGCAGGCGCTGAACCTACCGGCTCCATGAGGCAGGACAACACGCACCTCATCACCGCGCGCAAGAGTGGTGAAAAGTGCGAGGCTGCAGCAGACTGGAACATTCCCATGGTCAACCATCTCTGGATCGAAGAGAGTTATGCCAAGTGCGAGGTTCAGGCTATAACCGACCATCGCTACACACATTTTCCTCCGCGGACCAATCTTGGCGAAATCATAGGCCAGACTTCCTTTGACGAGTCGAAACTCCATGCGAAATACTACCCCGGAGGCGACGATGACCTCGACGCAGTCGCTCGCCGAAAGAGGAAGATACAGGATCTGGCCAAGGACAATGGATACACCCACGGTCCCGCAGCTGGTGTAGTTGTCGGTCGACAGAAGCACCCGGAGTTTGATATCATCAAGGACGATGAAGCCGAGTATGCTGCAAAGACGACCAAGAAGTTTGGAGTGCCGGCACCCCCGAAGCCCAAGGCCAAGGCCAAGTCACAAGCCGCTGATACACCAGTCAGAGGCCGACATATGCTCTCCGGAAAAGAGAACGACACATCGTCCGTCTACTCGAGCGGCAGCCGCAGTGCCAAGGCTTCTGCGTTGAGCAAGCTGCAGAACCTGGCACCAGACATTGCATTGTACGAAAAAGAGCGGAAACGAAAGTCCAATGGCAACACGCCATTCGGCGGCAAACGTGCCGCCAATTTGTTCGAGCAAGAACAGGAAAAGGAGCGGGAAAGGAAGGCACTGGGGAAGTCGCGATCTCGCAGCCCTACTCACGACCAACCGGAGGATGATGAGGAATCGGGGGAGGAAGAGGAAAAGCGACCAGCTAAGAGGCAAAGAGTCTTCCTGCCGCCGGTCGATATGCGCATAATTTTGACCGGTTATCAAGGATGGATCAACAACATCAAGAAAGAGGATGCAGACAAGGTGAGTTCCACACGGGAGCGAAACGGATCTCTTATTTTGCTAACCAAATGACGCAGCGGAAACTTCGCAGTATGGGCATTCAGATCGTCCAGGAGAATGCGCCGTGCGACTACCTTGCTGCACCGCAGATGGTCCGCACCATCAAATTCCTCCGGGTTCTGGCTCGCGGTCCAGATGTCATCAACTCTAGCTTTATCGATGCCTGCCTCGAAGCCGGAGAGCGCGTCGAGGTCGAAGATTACAGGCTCAAGGACAAGGCGAACGAGACCAAATTTGGCATCAAGCTCGATAAGTCCATCTCCCGGGCGCGCGACAACAAGGGCCGTCTCCTGTGGGGAGTTGCCGTATACTGCACCAAGGACATCAAGAGTGGTGCCGACAGCTATAAGCCGATCGCAGAGGCCAACGGGGCCATCTTTAAGACGTACACCGGACGCGGCGCGTCAACTATCAAGCCCACAAAGCCGGATGAGGACACACAAGGGCCGGAGCCCGTGTACCTGTTGACGTCGAACAGCAAGGCGGAGAAGGACCTTTGGCCGAGGTTCGAGAAAATGGCCAGGGATGGAAACATGGAGCCGCGGGTGGTAGCATCGGATTGGCTGCTGCATGTGGCCATGAGCCAGGAGTTGAAGTTTGATAAGAGGTTCCTGGCGACGAACTATTTCAAGGGAAGGTAATAAGCTCGGTGGCCGGATGTCATATTTGATCGGGTTTTGGGCCTCCCGCCTTGGGGTGGATGCTGTGGTTTTGTTCGGCGATGGGCGTTTTTGGGCCCTGTGGTATGTTCATCCACCAGGAATGGTTGTTCGAGCTTCGAGGTATATCCTCAGCTCGTAGGTTCTGTATCATAGCCATCGCGATAAGCCATGATTTGCGATATTGATATCGTGTAAAACCCATCGGGCGCGCGTTCTTTTCCTCAGAAGAACTTGACACCTTGCGAATCCTCCGATCCGAATATCTGTGCCTTCCCTCTCCTGACCAGTACGTTCAGCGCTTTCTGTAGTAGGTCTTGATCGAGGCCATGGAACTCTGTGTGCATCGTCAACAAGTCAGCAAAAGCAAGATCATATCTAGACCGGATATGAAGCGAGCGCGCCCGGAAAACCTACCAGTCCCCCTCGTGCCCTCCCCTTCCGTCAGCTCGTAGAGGGTCAGGACGGTCCCCTTCTGCGCCGTCTCGTCGACCCACGCCTCGATCACCCCGGCCCACTCCTCGGGCGTCCGCCAGTACACCCACACCACGTCGCCGCCCCCCTTGCCCTCCTCCTCCTTGCCCACGTACTCGGCCCGCCCGTCCCTGCGCATGAAGTCGACGACCTCCCTGACGTCCGCCAGCGCCAGCCTCCTGTTCAGCCTCCTGTTGTGGAAGAGCTCCTCGGTGTCGACGAGGACGGTGGTGGAGGTGGAGGTGGAGGTGCCGGAGGACGCCGCCGGGTTCGTTGAGGAGGAGGAGGAGGGTGCGGCGGTCGCGGTGGACGAGGTCGGCGAGAGGCTGAGCTTGAAGATGCGGTGGTGCTGGCAGTAGGACAGGACCAGGGAGGACCACTTGACGAGCTGCGCGTGCAGGGTGTTGAGGTTCGTCTGGCGCGTGAAGAAGGCCGGGAAGAAGTACTCGGGGGGAAATTGGAATGGTGCTGGGTTTGAAGGGGCCATGTTGGAGAGGTGGCTCTGTGCGACGGATGATTTTCGTTCTTGTTGTTGGGCTTCGTCTGGAAAGTCAAGGGCGGGGAGGAAGTGGGATGGAGAGTTGAGACAACAAGCATCACAAGGCTCCCCCGCGGTCGTCATTCTTGGTGGGGCTTGTCTTGAAGCTTCGGGAGTTCCGATGTCTCGGGATCCCGCGTCCTGGTCTTGGTACTAGCCAAGTCCTCGGGTCATACAGCACAAGGCAACCTAGGAGCAGCTTTGGGGACATTTATATCACAGTAGAGGCAAATCAATATCAAAGAGACAATACTATTGTATCTATGCTTAAGTTCGTTACATTCGTTAGACATTTCCTCATGAGCAGCTGCAAACACACGAGAACCCCCTTTCCCCTTACTACATCCATCCCCGGTGGAGAGGCCATCTCCTCCTGTAAGAGCTGACATCTATGTACTCGTGTATTATACCCGCCCCGCAAAAGAGCAGAAGCAAAATGACCGTCCTTCCATGTATGACTCCTGAGTGCGGATGGCCACCTGCAAGAGCCCCGAGTATGGAGGCGAAACAGAAATCCCGAAACCAGGAAAAACGCGTCCTATGCCTCCATCCATCCCAATGTTCCAAACGATCGACGATTTGTGCAGTTGTTCGTCGTCGTTATTTTCCTTTCCAAACTCCTCGCGCCCACTATGATGGCCGACCATGGCCGCGGTACTCGTCCATGCTGATCTCGCGTACCTCTCTACCATCCGTCACACGCTGCTCGACATTGGCGGGGAAGAGTAGCTCATCCCGACAAAGGGCAATTCTCCATAATCCGTAATATCGCATCATCGAACCATTTCGCCCACTTCTCATCCTCCCACTAAGGGGCAGCAGAAAGCGGCCCATCAAGCATAAAGTCAAGCTTCGGCATCTCTAGTCGTGGCGGCGGTTCTTCTGCCACCTTCTTCTTTCCTCCCGCCCCTCCCGCAGCTTTCTTGGGCGAGGTGTTGCGCGACTCGGGTGGCGGACCATACCTCACATCTCGCACGTCCCAGCCATCATCAGCCGCCGCGGCGACCCATGTGCGAAGAGCATCGTGCACAGCAGGGTAAAACTTCTCCTTGCAGAGACGTAGGCTGCCGCCAAGGCATCGTTCCCAGCCAGAGATGCGGAATTCCTCTCGCAGGGTGTTCCGTTCGCTCTTTGTCGGCGTGCACGCTAGGATGGCGTTCATGATATCCAGGTGCGATGCCAAGTAGTTCGTAGCATCCCACTCGACGCCTCCAACGTAGGGTGCGGCGGGGACGGGCGGGCGCTCCTGGGGGAAGTGGCAGGTCATGTAGGCGAGTGGATCATTAGTAGTCGAGGCGTTCGGCGCTCGTTTGCTGCTAGATACTGTAGCTGTATCAGTGTTGCTGGCTGTACTCCGAATGTCCTCGGAAGACTTGTGGCCTGGCGGTAATGCAACGACGTTAAGCTGGTGGAGAAAGATCCAGAAGACTTCCTTCGTGACGTTGACCACTTCCTTATTCCAAACGCGGTATGGTCTCTCTCGTCTCATCTCCATGACAAAGTCGACCGGCCGCTCATCCTCCTTTGCCTGTGGGTCGTGGAGATAAGAGAGCACCGTACGGGCTCTCGTCAAGCGCTCCTGGGGGGTACCGCGTTGGATGTAAGTAAACAGCACCGAAGTGATGATATTCCGTGTGGTAAACTCGCTTGGCCCTTTCTTCTCCGGGTCGAAAATCATACGGAGCAGGGCCGGAAAGAGGGTCTCCTGGATAGAATGGAGATACTGCAAGGCCAATGCGGTCGTGCACAATGCCTTCAAGCAGAGTAGGTTTTCATGAAGCAGAGCATCTTCATGCTCCTCCCTGAACGGAACCAAGGTCAGTTAGGTGGGTCATTTACAAGGCAGGTCACAAACTTACCTCCACTCAACCTCCATGATTCGATGCAGGAGACCAACAATCTCCTTCATGCCGCCCTGCTTGATGAAGTCCTCGGTCCAGGCAACGCGCTCATTCCGTAATAAAAGACGTAGCTTGTGGAGCTTTCCGACTTCCACAAACTCGGGTTTCTGGACCTTGCGGAGGTAGTTTACAAAGTCGGACGGCTGCTGGCCGGTGACTTTGGCCATAATGCCATTGCTGGAGTACGACCCAGCGGAAGGCGGTCTCTCACTGACCGTACTGTCCGCCGACTTGTTCCTGGCGTGGCCTTTGACAGAGGGCTCTTTCTTCTTGCCCTTGGATGGCGAGCCTCCGATCTTCCAACTATTCCGCGTGAAGGTGAAACTCCTTCCACGAGACTGCTTCTTCTCGGTATCGCGCACCGACTCCCTGCTGTTATCCGCAGAAAGGTCGTCGCTTTCGTTAGTCGGTGGGCGAACCAGATTCTTTCCTTCGCTTTCCGCCCAATCCTGTCTGACGAACTCCATCTTGACCGTGTCGTTCAAGTTCCGCATCTTGTACCGCTGATTTTCAGGGATGTTGCGCCGATCCAGCATGGCCTCCAGGTGCTTGTCGATGTCCTTGGGATTAAACTGTGGCGTGCTCGGTTCCTGGGGTGGGGGAGAGGGCGACTTAGGTTTTTGACCTCCTAGACTCGAAATAGCCGAGAGGACTCGAGCGCGCGATATGGACCGCCCTTTGGCCCAGGTCGAAGGACGCTGGCTTTCTTGCGGCTCATCCGCTTTGGACCTGCCTCGGTCTTCCGTACTGTCGTCCATTGGCGCCAGGAGATCGGGCTTCGAGGAGTATTGGGGCTGGAAGGAATTGGGACGTTGCTTCAGTCCAGGGTATCCATCTGATGCTTGCGGCCGGAATGAGTTGTTGATGTTCAGTAGATTGGTGTGGGTGAAGGGATCAAGAGACATATCGTACGGTGAGTTAGGGACCGAAGCCGTTTGCCCAAATCCTCTGCCAATGAACTGAGCATAGATCGGGGTTGGAGGTGAATCTGCTGGGTCTGATGGTTTTCTATTTTCTTTATTCTTGCCTTGGGGATCCGCGGCTAACTTTGCCAAATTCTTGGATGACCTGGGGCGAGACAGAAGTCCGCCTAGGTTTGTGGGTTTGGGCTTCTTCGGCGAGGTCTCCCTGGTGGTCTTGTCTTTGGAAAACTTAGCGGAAAGGGTTGCCAGACTACCTTTTGTTGGAGACCTAGGGCTGTCCAATCCGTTGTTGTTGATGGCGTCGCGAGGAGTCTTGGTTGGTGAGTGGGGGCTGGCAAAGTGGCTGTTCTGCTGGCGAAGGCCAAGAGCGTGGGTGTTAATTGACAGCTTCTGGGAGGCCATGTATGGTGGTCTGTGATTACTGGGCCTGCTGTCTCGGTCTTGCAGCTGGTTGCCCGACAGAGTGGAAGGGTGGGGTGAAGAGGGGAGATTGACGCCGTCAATACTGTTATGCCTATGCATGCATGACGGAGGTGCGGCGCCAGCTGAATGTCTGTTTTGTTCGTACTGCTGTCGACGTTCTGAGAAGCTGTAGCCACCAGCCTTGTGGATTGCAGCCATGCTGTTGCCTCCTGGCTGGCTGTATATGTAGGCCGTATGTATGTACCGAATAGAGAGAGAAGAGAGAAAAGTGGGAATAGAGATGGAAATGGGAATGATTGGGTTATTCGTTGGAGAGTGGAAACAATGGAGAACGAGAATTGAGAATTGACGAAAAATAGAATGGAAACGTGATGTAATTCATTCAATATGGATACCAGCAATATTTTTGCCTGTTCGTCCAATGTTTTCTCTCTAATGATCATATGCCATGGCTTTTGCTGATGCTGGTGCTGATGCTGATGCTGCTGCAGTTACGGTTGCGGTTGCGGTTGTGGTTGCAAAAAAGAGCAAGAAACTTTGAAAGATGGATGGATCAGTTTCAATTCAATTGATTCAGGATATGGGCACACTGGGAGAGTGGGTTGATCTTGGTTGACGAAGGACGCGACGCGACGACCCAAAGGAAGATGAGATGATGCTCAGTTGATTACATCGAGGTTGTAAAGCAACGATACGGCTCCCGATGGATCACAAGCGAGGTCAAGAAGAGAGAGCGCAACTTACAGGTACTTGGGCGTTTTCAGTTACGCAGGTAGGTACTGTGGTCAGCTTGATCACTGTGAGAGAGCCTGAGAGTCAGGCATCCGTCTCCGTTTTCCCACAACACGGACCTCACAGGCGCCAAATAATCGCCCCGTTGCTCCAGTGATGGGGCTTATCGACTCTTATCGCCAGCCACTTATGAGCTGAGTTGTGGGCTGTTGGTGGAGATCTCCCCACACTTCCCTCTACCTAACCACTTGCATACCTAACCGGGCGGGTCCTTCTACGTTTCCGAGGCTCTAACCGCAACTGTCACGGTCTACGGACGATAGCCACCAGGTTCCTAGCTGGTTGTGTGTACCTAGTGTAGGTACGCCCGTACTGTGAGGATCACGGTATCGACCTTGATTTCGATGGCTTGCTCGTCTTGTCTCACTTTGGTCGCAGTTCGACATCCAACCAAATTGATTGATCCTTCTTGCAACAAAACCGTTCTGCTGTCAAACAATAAGAGGTCGAGGCCGTTGCTAGTTCGGCTTCTTCACGGTGTTTTACTTTCCAATTGATCATCTCGATATTGACGCCCATCCCACACATGTCCCGTTCCCGTCCAGCCGTCCCATCCAGAACCTTGTCTGCTTTTCTGTCAAGCCTTTCTGAGTGGGCCCTGGACCTGTGACGCATTGTTAAATTACGGTGCCTGGAAACCAAGATTTATGATGCCAATGGGGATCCCGGTCAGTTGGCAGCAGCTGCCCCTCCACCAGTCCCCAGCCACCGCGCTGCTGCCGCCCAAGCCAGCCAAACCCAGTTTACCGTCACCGCTTGGGGGCACCATCGTTAGGAATTTCCATCGCTGGACCGCTGATCCCTGGAAACAATAATCCATGCTCTGGCGTCGTATCGTTGTAAATCCTTCCCCCTGTTGTGCTTTCCGTTCCTGAAATCCTTCTTCCTTTGCTTTGCGACTGGCGCCCCTCAGTGGTTACAAAAGGTGCTCAAGTAAATAGGAGACGACTCTATTTATGGCGAGTATGGCAAAGCCACACTATGGTGGGTATATTGTCGTGCAGCAGTGCAGATTCCCACTCGGCAGGCCCGCATCGGTCGGTCTTGAATAACTATACTCTTCAGGAATCTTGTCCCCGGGCTCTGGCACAGGCACAGTGAAGCAGACTTCCATTGTGGTGTTTGATAGGCATTTTATCATCCAACGACAGATTGATAGGAAGTCAGAATGAGGGAGTAAACGTTGTTAGGAGCCCCCGACGCAGAGGCATTTGTAATGAAATATGGGCAAAGAAACTGCAAAGGCCCGAAAATCCCTAGCCCGTAGTTGCAGCATTGATTGAACCTTTCTGATCACCTCTAATACTGTTCGGGCTCGGTCACATTACCCTACCATATACCACATAGGTATTACATACCACATACCATATACCATATATCATATACCACATACCACACCCGGGTGCCTCCTGATGCCAGTCTGTATGCTTTGACTCTTATGAGCACTCTTATGAGCTACTGCTGCCGCCCGCTTCAGCCTGCGACTGTGATCCACTGCCACCGTCCGGAACACTGTTATTCGTCATTGATGCGCTACTCCTCTTGGTAGCCATTGCCCTCTGCCACTCCGGGATCTTTACAGCGGCTGCCGATATACCACTGCTAAACGGCGAGCTCCGGCCGGTGTCTGAGACATTGCCCTGGAAAGACGATCCGCCGTTAGGCGTGTCATCGGTGGCAGTCTGGCCGTTCGCCGTACCATTCGCGTTCTCATTGCCTGATGTGGACACAGGGGCAGGAGAAGCAGTCGGCGGTGGTGTTGCCGCCGATGGCCGGTTGAGATAGTTGTTGGTGACCGCAGGTTGTTGACTGGTCATCCGCTGGCTGATGATGGTCTTGAGACTCTTCAGCTCGGAGTTGACTTCTTGCAGCCTGGTATCAGACGAATTCTTCTGTGCGTCCAGGGCCTTGGGGATGGAGTCCTTCAACCCCTGGACATCATCACGGACGCGCTGAGCCTCATCTTCTCTCCTCCTGTTAGAGGACTTGAGTTCACTGATGACCGTCTCCAGCTCAACCAGCGTATTGTTCAGCTTCTCGTTCCGTTGTTGCTCGGCGGCCTTGATTTCCTCCGTGTCCTTAGACAGCTGTTCCACCAGTGTGAAGGCCTTTTCGAACTGTTCGTCGATAGACTTCTTGTCTGACTCTAGCCTTTCCGGTGTCGGTGGTGCGACAAGAGGGTAGACGTATCTCTGCTATGTGTAAGCCATTATACATCCATCTTTCCCCCGCATAGTCGTCATCTTCGTACCTTGCCCAGTGTGTAAAGTCCGTATCCTACACCTCCAACTACTGTTGCCATGATGAACCAGTCCCTCCAGTCCCTCCTGGGCACCTCAGGAGGCTGTGGCGGCCAACCATAGGGTGGATACCCTCCATAATATGCTGGTGGTTGTCCAGTCACAGAGCCAACTGGGGGTGCGGTGTATGCTGGTGAGGGTGCCCCGGGTTCGCCTCCGGCACGGGCCAGTGCGGCGTGCACTTCCTCCTCGGTGAGGTTCTTGGCCTTCAAGAATGCTATCCGGTTCTCAACTGGTGATGCCGCAACACTGGGGTCCTGAAGGACTGGGAGTGCGAGGTGTGTTAGCGATGGAGGGCAACAGATGGCGCGGTACTGGCGATGGCCTCATGTCGCCATGGAGACTTACACTGAGCCTGCGTGACGTCGTTAGTAATGCAAACGGAGTGGCTCGTGGGTTCCTACTCGAGGACTTACCGCAGAGGCCACTATTTCCTCACGAATTGTCATGATGGGCAGATTGTTCAGCCCGCGTCATGTCGATAGAAGACAGTCAAATCGAATAACAATCGCGGACTATCGTACCGTTGTCGACGGCTTGTGATCCGAAGCCGAGGTTCAACGGCTCTCTGTTGGGTCAGTTGGGTGTAGGAGACGCACGGGCCATCATTCAATGCACCCGCTACGGCTACAGCAAAACCCCTCCAGAGCCTCGCTGATTGGATCACGCGCAATGTTTACTCGCATCCCAGCAACGAACCGGCTCACTCCACGACGCTCAAGGAACCCACCACGACTTTGGGTATTTACATAGGACGGCGTGGCAGACGTGACTCTAACCGTTTGTGACTCTGGTCGCGCGACTTGTCAACACTCATCAGCTTTTTATCCAGTTCTCACTTCCTCAAGCGTCGCGATATCGACAATGTCGCAAGAACCCGGCCTGTGGAGTGTGCGCCGGCCGAGAGAGGTCAGTACTTCCCGTAACTGGTAGAACCTTTTTATTACCCACTCGCGCAATCCCGACTTTGTCCTCTTCAACAACTCCCCCGTCGCCACACTTTGCCATATTATATACCGTACTGACGCTGATGTCGTCGCACAGACTCTCGGAGGCATTAGCTACAATAGCGCAATCCCACAGCCATCGTCCGCAATGAAACGCTCACATTCCACGTCCATGGGCGGAGCGCCGTACTCGTCTGGCCACACTCGCTCTTTCTCGGGATCTAGACAATCCCTAGTAATGTCGAGGCCACCCCAGCCGCTCTTTACGCGTTCTTCCTCCGGTGGTAACCTGGCAGACATGGGCCCTCCGTCCATAAAGCGCATGTCCATGCAGCCCGCCAGTACGAATACCCTCAAGTCCTACACACCTGCAGGCATCCCAGGCCGCGCGTCCACCGAAGGCGAGCGACGGAGCAGTGTGTACCGTGGTCGAACCTCATCAAATGTGCACATCGGCAGCCACCAGAGCTTCTTTCAACAAGCGCCGCAGCCAGCAGGCATACCACGCGACCCGCGGCCTTTGAGGGATCGAGCGTACCAGACGAAGATAGGCCAGGAGCTTCTGGACTACCTTGCTCAGAACAATTTCGAGATGGAGATGAACTACTCGCTGTCACAGAACGTTATGAAGTCGCCGACTCAAAAGGACTTCGTCTACATGTTCCAATGGCTTTACCACCGCATCGACCCTAGCTACAAGTTCCTCAAGAACATCGACCATGAGGTCCCGCCGCTCCTGAAACAGCTCCGATACCCCTACGAGAAGAGCATCACCAAGAGCCAGATTGCTGCCGTCGGCGGACAGAACTGGTTCACTTTCCTGGGCCTGCTTCACTGGATGTTGCAGTTGGCGAAAATGCTGGATGCATACGCGACAAATCGCTACGACGAGGCGTGCCTGGAGGCTGGCGTTGACGTGACGGGCGACCACATCATATTCGACTTCCTCAGCAAGGCATATAGGGACTGGCTTGCGATGGATGAAGACACTGGCGATGAGGACGCCGAGAAGGTCTTGGCGCCGCATGTGGAAATGATGGCGAATGCTTTCGAGAAATCCAACTCGAAGTATCACAAGGAGCTGAAGATGTTGGAAGCAGAAAATCAGAGACTGCAGCGGGAGATTGAAGAAGTAGAGAGGTCGACACGGGACCCGGCAGAGCTTGACAACCACTACCAGATCATGGAGGAGGACAGGGTCAAGTTCGAGGAGTACAACAATCTGGCTGTGCAAAGGTCGGATAAGTACGAGAGCCGGATACAGGTCTTGCAAGAGGAGCTGCAAACTATGATGCAAGAACTGCACGATGCTGAAGAAGATCGGAGAAACCTACAAAAAGTAGTCGACGACCAGGGAATAAGCATGGCGGATATTGACCGCATGACTTCAGAACGGGAACGACTACAAAAGGGCATCGAATTTGCTAGCCAACGGCTAGATGAGGTCAAGAAACGGGTGGCAGACAAAGAAGTCGAGGCCAGCAGGAAACTTGACGATCTCGAGCGCATGGTTGACCGTTACAATACCCTAGCCTACCAGATTGGCCTGATACCCGCTAGTGCAGTCAACGCCAAAGGCAAGGACTACGAGCTCAAGGTCACGGTCAACGAGGGTCCAAACTTCACAGCATCACAACTGAAGGGGTCGTTCGGAGACGGCTTCGAGAACGAGCGACTGCTCGCTGACACCAACACGGGTTACCAACCCGCTCACATCCTGAACCTCGATCTCCGCGGTCAAGTTAAGAACGCCTTCCTCGCGCTGCGAAAGGAGATCTCGGAGCGGCGCAGCCATTCCATGGATACAATGATGAAGGACCACGAGCTGCTTGACAACATCAGGGAGGCCATGGAGGACAAGAGCAACGAGGTCGATGCGCTGGAGCACCGAGTCCGCGCGGCGGAGGAGGAGCACGAGAAGACCAAGGAGGTCACAAACGCGCAGAGGATGGCGTCGGACGCCCAAATCGAGAAGATGGAGAAGGAGTTGGCCAAGATGAGGGGCAACCTTTCCGACTCGGTGCAGCTGATGGAGCAGCGTGAGATGAATGTCAACATCGAGTGAGTAGCCCTTTGGTGGAGACGGAGTGCCGTGGGTACCCTGGTGCTAACTTATGACCTCAGGTATGAGCAGCTTACTATTCGGGCCAATTCCCTGCGGGAGGAGCTACACACCGAGATCACCCGCATGTTGAACGACGTCATCAAGTTCAAGATGCACGTCCAGAAGAGTCTTGAGGACTACGAGGGCTTCGTCACAGATGAGCTCGAGAGGGAGCTTGCGAGTGAGGACCTGCCGGAGGAGACCCAAAGGCTCGATGAGTAATTGTGTTTGCTCTGTATTGAAGCGTTTTTGTGACGAGCAGACGACTTATGTTTCAGGTGTTTTTCCGAATCGGTTTGCGAAGGACGGCTCAGTTCATATACCTTTTGTGGATACCTCATTGTATTTTTCTCTGATCCCAAGACATGCTTTTCCCCGTTGGTCTTAACCTCAACAGCAGCACATTAAGCCCTAGGCCCTTCCGTGAAGACATCACTACCAAGGGCAGCGACTACTGCAGTTGGCCGTAGACACTTATGCATCCAACCCATCGTTTCCAAGGGCACTAAGCAGAGCCGACATATGTAGTGTTGCTGGTAAATCACATGAGTATAGGAACGAGGTGGAGTACCTTGGTACTTGAGTACTTCTGGGAGGTGATCGATTGCATGAGATGCATCTATCCGCCTACAGATTATAAGGCAAACGCGTCTCCCTGGTCGACATCTGGGCCAAGAATTCAACATTACTCCACCCATCATCAATGGGATGAGTGCGGACGATTTCGTCAGACTTGCCATGGCGCAGGTAGAGAGAGTGCCCGACAGATGAACGAGGCAGAGAACCGCTTTGGAATGTAAGCGGACAGCCCTGAAATCGGTCAACAAGGCAGCCCTATTAATGTCGTAGCCATGATCATCGCACTGGTCGTTCCCCGTCCATCAAGTTCTCGAGTGTTAATCTTACACGATGCTATGCTGGAAGCCGGTGGCGACGAGAAGAAGATGAAGCGAATTATATGCCGAGGCCAAGGATACCCTCCAGACAATGCATGTAGTACCTGGGACCTTTGCCACGATGCTCCTGGAAATGTACGAAGGGCGCCCCGAGCTCTTACTTGACGGTTTTGGACAACGGCACCCAGCACTAGCCACAGCCAACGGCCGCAGCGACCTCATAGCTCAGGTCATCCGGGTGCTATTCAGTTACTGTGCCCGCGGTTGAGATCTGGGGTTTCTTACATGACAAGGTCGCCCGTCTTGTCGGACTCAAGGAGAGTCCGTTTGACAGCGCTGGAGTCATTCCTGAAGTTGAGCTTCTCCGCAGTTGGCTATGGCTATCTATTCACTCCTGTTCCAGTCCCAACGTTTTGTCGAGAACCCCTTAAGGAGTATCTTCCAGCGGGCAGGACTTTCACCGCCCTTACAACACCTGGTTCGAGTCGCCTCGCACAACACTGAAGCCATCCACATCGTGCGGCGGAATGGAGAGCCTTGATCTTATTCGATCTGGAGCCACGAGGCGGACTACCTCTACTTGGTGAGTCTCAAGGTAAAGCCTTAAAGGCGCGCGAATATGGCCTTACAAACCTCCATCGAGGACTTTGGAAGCATCGCCTCTGATCCCGTCTGGCGCGAGCTCATCTCACGTCCGCTTTCTCGTGAGTTCCCCAATATCGGTATCGTGTCTGAGTATCCCTGCCAGATCGAACCATTCCAGTCATTTCTGATCGCAAGACAGCCAAGCAAAACAATGGTCAGCATAGAAACACGGCGGAGACAATGAAGACACTGTTCGCCTTTGCTGTCAACCCCTACGTGCAAGCTCGGCGCTGAGTTGGCCCGGATGAGGTACCCTATCGACAAACGACCTAACAAGGCAAAGTTCGATGCCATGTCTGCTGCTGAGGACACCTTGGATGCTTTCTGGGTCGTGGCACTGGCCGAGCTGAGAAGCAAAGGCCTCATTACTCGTCGCATCAAACAAGTGCTCGTCGACGGACCGAAGCTTGAGCGTACCCCAGATTGGGTGGAGCCGCCCAAGAAGGCCCAAGAGAAAGGGCCGCAGGACTGAGACACGGCCCAGCCGTTCGGCGGCACATCCGCGGATGCGCAACGGAGCTCCAGCATAGAGAAGTAGCCATCGGGACCCAAAAGCATTGGAAGGTCAAGAGCCGGGTGTCGCCTGGCAGCCCCTGGCACCTCGATATCGACGAACCACACAGCCCGCGCAGCCGCTGTTCCCGTGGACAGGCGCGTCTCCAAGGTCTTCGACCATGCTGTCCTACCGGCCCTCCTGGGCCGCTGCGTCGCGGCCCGACGAGATCCTTCAGACCAAGCTTGTTCATGCGATGCACCAGGTAGGCTTCTGCGTCGATAAGCTCGGCTGTATGGTAGGAGGCTGGCGGAGCTTATTGGTGGTGTGTGGTTTTGTTGTAGCTGAAACTCGAATAGCAATGCGGGATATGTGTGTGATGTTTGATTGCACTGACTGGTAAGGTATATGGAGCGTTGGTTTGGTATGCCACGCAACACCGTTGTATAGGGCGTGGCATCGTTTCCGGACCCCCCGCCCTCTCCCCAAGAGATGGAGCGTGCCAATAGGATGTTGCCATCTGACCCTGGGTGTTATCACTCGCCTCTGTACAATACACAGATGTGTCATTGATAACACATAACAGCTGAAGATGCGGCAGTATTGACTTAGGGTTTGCACAGCTGCGTTGTCTCTGTTTCGGCGGCCGACGTGAGAGAAGCTTATCAGACGAGAAGGGTTGCAGAGCGAGTAAGGTCCCCTGTGGCACGCCTCAGTCTGGTCGGCGGCATTTGCGATTCTTCAAAATACCTTCAACGGCTCGACGACAAATCGTAGACGACTCTAATACGAGTAGGCTTCTCCTTTGACGCCCAATATTAAGGCGGGCATCACACTTATTAGTCTCCTTCTCCAACGGTTCTTAATTAGCTATCATTTCATGTGACGGACGGTCTTGTAGACCTTTGACTTGTACAGTGTACAATGTTTCCACTACGTCCATCACGTCTCGAAAACCTGGACGGTAGTGAGCGTGTTCTCACGCAGGAGACTTATACAAATATTGCTGTCATCATACTGACGATTCATGGTCAGACGGGGAGCTGCAGCAGTGTGTAAAAACCATGTATGGCTTGCTATTCGAGTACGTTCCCTGCTACTTGAAACCCGACCCACCAAGTGAGGTTGAAAGCATCTTACTATAATATGCTTCATGCTGACCGTGGCACTGATGTGCCAAGCAGTAAGACAGTTGATAACCATAAGAGTAGAGAACTACAAGTATGATTGGCTCGGAACGAATCTTATGTGCCTAGTCGAGACCTTGGCAGAACAGTACTCGGCAGGGACCGGTAATCTTTGCGGGTTGATGGTGCTGATTCTGGTTGGAATCTTGATCCCATCCGGGTATCGACGTGGTGCTGACCTGATACTCGGCACTTGAGGTATCCTAGGTTGTCGTGCCGTACATATAGCCAGCATAGTTGGTATGTTTTTTCTGACATGGCTCGAGAGGGTTATTTACGCCTGCCACTTGAGAAGTGGCCTGCTCGGAGCAGTCTTCGGTCATCCAACATCCTTGCACCACCGAGGATGGTGTTATGCGTCCGCTCTCAGGACCCTGCGGTTTCTATGGTCGTCGAGGCTTGCTTTCGGAGAGGTCGTCCTCCACAAGAAGCCTCTTCTAGCGCCCGTCGTGGATCATACTTTTACGTATGATGCAGTAAATCGATCCACAAGGAGATGTTGACGCGCATTGATCAATCTGATTAGATTGATAACTCTAATGCAGTAAAGAAGAGTCTCGTCCGTGTGTCTAGGCATGGCCTTATTCGTTGTCGTCGTTGCCGCCGCCAACAGAGTTTTTTCTTCGGCCCTGGCGTCAGAATAAACGTTTAAGCTCGACATCTCCCGATCGAGGTGAAAATATGTTTCTTTCTTCCTCTTTCTCTTCCTTTCCCCCAATCTTGTTTCAAGCAAGACGAGACAGGACGTATATTTTTTTTTAAGGGAGACCTTGAGGACATATGGAGATGATAAGACGGGTTTCCCCGTATCTGAGTTGTCATTTATGAGGGCTGAAAGATGGTCCATGGATGATGATAAGAGGCACCAGAAAGCTTGGGCCATACATGTGGAACGGTCCCTGAAGCGGGTGAGATTGTTTAGACGAGGCCAGTAAGATACTGCAGTACCTATTGTGGTACATACAGTACCTAGGTAGGTAAATATATGGTGTACCTAGGTACACATTCACTAACGTACCGCGGCCTGCCTTGACAGAAAGAGCAGGGGTCAACCTTATCCGATAAGCAGGGACCCGTATCGATAAGGAAAATCAAATGCAGGTTTATCAGGGTCCTCCTCAACAAGGCTAGCATTCCGCGATTACCCACATTCAACGGGTTTCCAGAAGAGGGTACAAGTAGTAGAAACACTTGATCTTGTTATTGAAATTCTGGGGGCCAGCAGCGTATGAGCATAAAGGAACAAATGAAGCAGGGAAATGAAGCAGGAATTCTCTTCAGATGGGCTGGCAGGTGGACTGGGGACTAGGGAGCCTGAACATCTCTTGCTCTTGATTCTCCGTGGTCTTTGTGACTTGTGATGTGACAGCAGCAAGAGTTGAGGAATTGTTGGTGTTGGCTTTGAGCCCCATTCTTTCTTCACCCTTGTCACCCTCCACCACTCGCCCAGACCACCGTGCAGCATGCATCGTCCCTCTCAGATGTTCGTCCCCCCCTTCTCCATTCAGCCCAGCAAAGAAGAAGCAAACATCCCATCGTTATCGTGATGACGACTGTGTGAGTGCTGACTGATGTTTCGCTTACTTCTTGAATTGACCGGTGTGCTACTCGCCTTCTTATATCAAATCGCCAGCCTCGCCATCCATCGGTTGACTGTAGTTGCTATCTATGGATATGGATGATATAAGCCAGCGTTGAGTTGAGTCTATCAAAAGTCCCCAAAAACTTCCCATCTAAACATTGAAATGATCAGCAGTGACTGGTACATACATACATACATAATACCCACTCGTCTAGACTTGTACTTGTAGATAACATGTGATTGTGTGTGCTGTCCCGTGCTTCTCCCGACCTAGTTACATATTTGGTTTCACTAAGAGCCCAAGAAAAGAAACAACGAAAGTGACAATAGAAGGGGCGGTGTATTGTTCTTTTATACAAGTACAGATACGTACTGTGTAGTGGTTGCTGTTGTTGCTGTCGTTGCTGCTGTTCAACAAAGTCAAGTTGTAATGCAGCACAGCGCCGCATGCAAGTGAACAGGGGCTAACAAATTGGAACCCCCTCCATTTTATCAACCAGAGCCCACCCCAGCAAACCCCCAGCAGCCCTGGCAGCCTGTCATGGCCCCAGCTTAGCTGCTTAGGTGCCAGGGGTGCTTACTGTGGAAGTACGTGTACATGCTACAGATCTTCTTAGGTACCTAGGTACCCAGTACCACCACTTTCAACAGCATCAGCGCAATTTCTGCCCGTTGCTACTACTTCCCGCCTTCCTTCGTCCCGCTTATTACTTTTAGTACTTGATCCTCGTCTTCTTCCTCTGCCCAATTCCTCCTCATCCTCCTCCTTCTTACTCAATACTTCTTTATTTCCTTCATATACCACACCCCTAAGCTTCAACATGGCATCCCGTCCCCAGAACATCGGCGTCAAGGCCATTGAGCTCTACTTCCCCAGCCAGGTACGTGCTGTCTACTTCTGCCAACGCGCCCCGATGTCGCACCAGCGCGCCCAACCTCAACATCAAGGCTCCCTCCTGAATCCTTGTCTGGACGGTTGCTAACAGCTCGTCGACACCAATTAGTATGTCGAGCAATCCGAACTTGAGCAGTTCGATGGCGTCAGCGCTGGCAAGTACACAATTGGTCTCGGCCAGACCAAGATGAGCTTCTGCGACGACCGCGAAGGTAGGCTACCTCTCCCCGAACCCCTTTTCATGACCGGGGGTGCACCCTGGCCGGATTTGGGACCAATTGGCTGAGACAATCGAATACAGACATCTACTCTTTCGCCCTGACCGCTGTGTCCAACCTCCTCAAGAAGTACGAGATCGACACAAACTCCATCGGTCGTCTCGAGGTCGGTACCGAGACTCTCCTGGACAAGTCCAAGTCGGTCAAGTCCGTTCTGATGCAGCTGTTTGGCGACAACACCGACATCGAGGGTGTTGACACCATCAACGCCTGCTACGGAGGCACCAACGCCTTCTTCAACAGTGTCAACTGGATCGAGTCCTCTGCCTGGGACGGACGGGATGCTATCGTTGTTGCTGGAGATATTGCCCTGTACGCCAAGGGCAACGCCCGCCCTACTGGTGGTGCCGGCTGTGTCGCCATGCTGGTCGGCCCCAACGCCCCAGTGGTCGCCGAGCCCGGTCTGCGTGGGTCCTACATGCAGCACGCCTACGACTTCTACAAGCCCGACCTCACCAGCGAGTACCCCTACGTTGACGGTCACTACTCCATCACCTGCTACACCGAGGCTCTGGACGCTGCCTACCGCGCCTACTGCCAGAAGGAGAAGAAGCTGCAGCCCACCGCTGCCAACGGCAACGCTTCCGCAGAGGGCTCCGTAAAGACCCCTCTGGACAGATTCGACTACATGACCTTCCACGCACCTACCTGCAAGCTCGTCCAGAAGTCGTACGCCCGTCTGATGTACCACGACTTCCTGGCCGACCCTGACAGCCCTGCTTTCGCCGATGTGCCCAAGGAGGTCCGGGATATGGACTACAAGACGTCTCTGACCGACAAGGTCGTCGAGAAGTCCTTCATGACCCTGACCAAGAAGAAGTTCCAGGAGCGTGTCAACCCCGCCATCCAGGTCGCCACTCTGTGCGGTAACATGTACTGTGGCAGTGTCTGGGGTGGCCTGGCCAGCTTGCTCTCCCACGTCTCTTCCTCCGACCTGGACGGTAAGAGGGTTGGTCTTTTCAGCTACGGCTCCGGCCTGGCTGCCAGTTTCTGCTCCTTCAAGGTTGTGGGCAGCACAGAGCAGATGTCCAAGGTCCTGAACCTTCCTGCCCGTCTGGAGGCCCGAAGGAAGGTGGCCCCTGAGACCTACGATGCTGTAAGTTTGCACCTGATGCAACATTTCCAGATGCCGTGATGCTAACGCCCTGTGATAGATGTGCAACCTGCGCAAGAAGGCGCACCTGCAGAAGGGCTACAAGCCCGAGGGTGACGCTTCGACCATCGCCCCCGGTACTTACTACCTCGAGAGCATCGATGACATGTTCAAGCGATTCTACTCTGTCCAGGCATGAAAGGCTTGCATTGTTTGCAACAAAACCCGTCTCTTTTAATTCGCATAGGATAGAGGCGTCTGCTTTAGGGAGCGGGTCGCGAATCGAGGAGACACCGCCCCGGCGCAAAAACAAAACCACTTCATATCACTACTTTAGGTGTGTCCAGCGATGCACCACGACATGCAGGCTCACAGCCTGCTCTAATTGATGATACATGATGGATGGCCCGCTTGACGGATATACGGCCAGCATGTGTACATACCACGGGATAGTTTCGGTGTTCTCGAGAGCATCTACACCAGAGCATAGACCCGTAATGGGAGCGCTGAAGTTATTAGTATTCAGTTTCTCGACCATACTTCGTCCCATCATCTTTGGTACCTGAGTGTGTGATCTGATGATAGTATGCCTTATCCCCTTCCAGCGTGGTCCCCTTTGGCGCACGGTCTATTCTCTAGTAAAGTGGGTATGGTATCATGTAATGCTTTTGACCAGTACACCGAATCAAAACCTTGATCGTACAGCAAGTTCCTTCACCCACCCCTTACTCGTCCCCCTTCTCCCCTTTCCACTTCCACTCCGCGTTCCTGTGCAGCATGTAGTCCTTGCTCTGGATGCTCTTGTAGATCCCGTAGAGGCCACCGAACGGCCACACGCCCTTGATGCCCCCCCTCTGGCTCTTGTTCTTCTCCAGGTCGACCTTGACCTTGTCGTAGACGCTCGGCAGGCCCGCCTCGTCGGCCTTGAACTTCCTCCGCAGCGCGTCGTACCAGCCCCTGCCGCCGTACATGTCCCAGAACTCGGGCTCGTCGTAGTACGTGTGGGCGTACAGCCACTTCATGCCGCCGAGCTCCCTGACCTTGGCCTCGAGGTCCCTGTTGGCCCTCACGAAGGCCTCGTGCTCGGCGGGGCCCCAGCCCCACACCCCGACGTTGAGCATCATGCCGTCCTCCTCCTCGCCCTCCTTCCTGCCCGGCGTGGTGGTGAAGGGGTGGAAGGTCGGCGGGGCGCGCCTCCTCAGCGGGCACAGCCACAGCGGCCAGATGCCCAGCTCCGAGGCCGTGTAGTCGACGAGGCGCTCGGCCGTGGCGAAGGGCATGGCGACGTCCTGCACGATGAAGCGCGCGCTCTCGCCCGACCCGTGCAGCGCGCGGTACAGCATGCGCGTGTGCACAAAGTCGTCGAGGAACCAGCGCGTGAGCCGGTTGAAGGGCACCAGGCCCCGGAAGTACTGCCAGCCGGCGCGGCCCACCCAGAAGCCGGCGCGGTCGTACCGGAAGAGGTACTCGGCCAGGGGCACGTACTCGTCCTCCTGGGCGTCGCGCCGCTGCGCCGACGTGCGCTCCTGGACGTGCATGTAGAACCAGGGGTCCCCGGCCCGGGAGAAGGTCCGCACGGGCGCCGAGGCCGGCTTCTCGTCCGTCATCTGCCCCGTCACGACCACCCCGTGGTCCCTGCCGAACAGGATCCCGTCCACGTAGTCGTTCTCGGGCCGGGCCGTCTCCTCGCGCACCGCGGCCACCGCCTCGGCCACGCTGCGCGTCCGGCGGTACCGCGTGCGCACGTACCGCTTGGCCGCCACGAGCTTCACCTCGAGCAGCGTCGTGACGCCCAGGGTGCCGACGGCGCCGGCCGCGCCGGCGAAGAGGTCGGCGCGGGGGCCCCCGGGCGCGGGCCCGGCGGCGGCCACCTCCCCGTCCGGGAGCACCACCTCGACGCCCGCGACCGTCTCGTCGAAGAAGCCGTGGCGGAAGCTGGAGCTCTCGCCCGCCGTGCCCGCGAACCCGCCGCCCGCCGTGATGCCCGGGAACTCCATGACCACGGGCGGGACCAGCCCGTGCTTGAGCGTCGACTCGACCAGCCGGTCCATGGGCACGTTGGGCTCGACGAGCGCCGTGCGCCGCCCCGCGTCCACGCTCAGCACGCGCCCGAGGGCCGAGATGTCGACGGCCTTGGAGCGCGCGCGGCCGGCGGCGGGCCGCGTGCTGTTGGTGCTGCCGTGGAAGATGCGGTAGGGCTCCTTGGCGTTGTAGAAGGACCGGACCGTGGAGGCGATCTTCTGGACGAGGGTGCGGTGGCGATCCATGGCGAGACGTTTTTTTTCTTTCGTTTCTACGTTTTCGTCGTGGTGCTTGTTGTTTTTTGTGGTGTTTTTTTTTATACCTCGCACCGGCGGTCAACCCTCCTTCTATATAAGCCTATAAGCCCCCTTGGCTTCTAAATGGGGGAAGGAGCCGGTCGATGAGTTGAGTATATAATACCTACAGGAAAGAACGTGAGACCGGATGTGTATAGACTGAAAAAGAGCAAATACGGTTGGGTGGTACTTACCTGCCTACTAAGTACCAAGTAGCTACAAATAGGTATCTAGGTACTTCGAGTTGAGCACGACTCAAATTCACAGCAGCTCCGAGACTTGACTCTTGAGCGACGTCGGGACCCCACAAATGCCCGGCGCCGGGTCCGAACGCCTGGTAATGTTTTTGTTTCTTTTTCCATGCATACTTTTGGACGCCATGGTGCATAGCGTATTGTTAATGATACTAGGCCGGCCGTATTGTCGTACATATTGACCGAAAGTTTTCCCAGGGTTCCCAAAGCAGCAACATCATGCGTACTCGGCGTCCTTGTCGATATTTCCATGACAAGCTGGCAACCATCTCACCGATGCCAGGACTCAAGCATATGCTTCATGCTTATGGTCTAATTGTTTTTGTTCAGTAAGTACTTCCTGCTTTTGGTGGAAATTCCAATGCCAATCATTCAATCATTATTCTCAACTAACCAGCCCATACTTCTTTGGAACTTATATCCAAAAAGCATGATCCCTCATGCACTCCTCGCCTCGGGTATATTGAGCTTGAAAAGACCACCCCGAAACCGATTCAACAAAGTCATGCCAGACATTTTCCAGGGTATATTCCTCTCTGTAAGCCACTAGCCATGCATTTCCGATCGTGCATGCCATAAACACATTCTCACAACTTCGCCGCAACGTCCCCCGTCGCCTTTTCAGGAGCTTGCTTCTTGCCCAGATTCCTCAACCTCTCCCTCAACTCCTCCTCGGTGTAGGGGCTCAAATCAGTCGGATCGATGTCCACCTCCTTCAGAGTATGGGCCTTGATTGTCCTGAAGGAGGATTCCACGCTCCAGGCTCCCTTCGTGACGACGTCCGTGATAAACTCGGTCCACGCGTCAAAACACCTCGCAGACATTGGGCTGCCCTTGATGACCGCCGGGAAGCAATGGGGCATGGCCTCGTACTCCTCGAATATGACCGGGACGTTGTCGGAGTGGAGCTTCACGGCCATGTACTTGTCCTCGTCCGCGAGCAGTTCCCACCCGCACGAGATGTATACTGGCGGGCACCCCTCCCAGCTCCGAGCCGTGAGCAGCGTCACCAGTGGGTGTGTGACGAAAGCGTCGGCGCAGTAGAGCACCTTCCTGGGCGGGTTGGCCGGCCAGGCGGCGCACGATGGCCGCGGGATCTTGTCGAGTCCCTGTAGCATGGGCAAATAATCAAATTCAGCGTTCGTTTTGCACGAGGGTGATGAATGCGTCAGGTCCAGCCATGGTGAACTAAGAGCAAGGCCCGCTGGCAGTGGGACGTTGACTTGTTGGCCAAACCACTGGATCGTAGTGTTTGTGCGCCTGAATTCGAGAAGAAGCTGTGTCAAGGCCATGCACAGGTTGCCTCCAGCGCTATTGGTCCTGAGTTAGACAATCCGTTCTCATAAGACGTCAGTAAACCACAGGGAGCAGGTCTCCAACATACCTGTCACCCGAGAATATGACATCCTCCGGCTTTACGGCCTCGTGGAAAGCACCCATCGGCGGGTAAAGTAGGTTCAGATACGACAGAAGCGCATCGATGAGCGCAGCCGGGAACGGGTTCTGCGGCGCCAGCCTGTACCGCACCGAGTAGCACCGCCCGCCTGTCAGCTTGGCCAGCAGTTTTGTGGTCGGCCGATGTGTGGACGGGTCCATAAGGTAGTAGGCGCCACCATGGAAAAAGAGAACCGTGGCCTTGCTCTTCACCTCCTTCATCATCTCGCCGTACTTCTCGGCGTCAGTGATGGGTGGCAATATCGACTGCGGTGTCGCGCCTGCCCGGTAGCCTGTCCACTCGGCCTCTACAGGCACAACATCGGACCAGTCGACACCCTTCAACGGTGGTGGCGGGCTCCCACCGCCGGCGGGCTGGCGCAAGTTCTCGATGGCCCGGATGACGACATCCCGGATGCTGGTTTCCTTGGGGGCGGGCGCGGTGTAGTTGGCCACCCAGATGCGGCCCTTGATGCCCGGATCTCGGTTGAGCAGGTTCTGTGTGTCAGAAATACTCATGGGCTTCGAGGGAGTCAGAAAGGATCGTATAATGGTGACTGTCAGTTCGGTCTTCAAATCGACATATTTGGACGATGGCGACATCTGTAGCATGTGGAGTATGGCTATCCTGGCGATCATGGGAAGTCGGGGTAGCAGTTGCAGAAGCAGCTTCAACGTGGCGGCGTCCATGTCGAATGAGACGGCGTTGCCCTTACGAGGAACGACGGTCGCGAGGAATAGAGTTTAGGTCAAGCAAGACGGCCACAGTGTATATAGCCACAACAACAACAACAAGCAAGTGAGGTTTAGCGTGGTGTCAACGGCCAGCAAGAAAGGCGAGAAGTGAAGGTTTCCCTTCTGTTGTGGGGGGAAGGAAGGAAGAAAGACTGGAACGTTGCAAGCAAAGAAGAATATCCCGGAAGGAGAAGGAAGGACAAGCAAAGAGCATATGCATAGTACCACTAAGTACTATTCAGAGTTGATACCTGCAACAGTGCCCGGGAGACAAGCATCACCTAGTCAGTCGGAGACGAAGTGACCCTCTTCCTCTCTCTGTGTGTGTCTCTCTCTACTGTCTGGACCTTTCGCAAGTGTGGGAGATCTGCTTTCCCAACGGAGTAAAGATGCAACACCCAACCCAAGAGAGGGTAGGCGATTGGCCAGGGGTACGTAAGTCAGGTAGCCCAAGTATGGAAATATGGGGGAGTTCATGGGGGAGGAAGGAAGACGCTCGGGAGAGCTCATTAGCTCGCCCAGGTAGCTTTTGCCGAGACCCCAGCGTGCCCAAGGCACATGGATGTGTAATAGGTACTTACTGATGTAGATGTTCGACTTGTATCGACTTGTACCTCGGCACATGTCTCCAAGGGTTCCCAAGGTTGCCACGAGTTCTTCGGGTCTTTTGATGTACTATGTAATCTGCCGGCAGCCCGTTAGTGGTGGTGCTAGCTACCTTGGGTATCTAGGTCGTCATTTCGAAGCTGGTGTTGCGAGTTCTTCTCTTTTTGATCAGCCCCCACCCCCACAGAACCAACCGTAAGACTCGGGAATCGAGACTCGAGCAAACTCACGTTGGGCAGACGAAGAAGGAGAAAGAAGGAAGAAAGAAATACATCCTGGATCCTGGTGACTGCCCCTCTGGAACGGGGAATACTAGCGTTCGGGGGTTTGGTTCCCTGTTTGGAACTCGACATTTGTCTTCACACAGGATTATACACAGTAGATGATTGGATGTGTTGAGGTCAAAAGCTACCTAGGCACTTGCCCGCTCGGGCCAGGTCACTTGACAGCTGCACCTACTCAAGTACCTACCTAGGTACTCAAGTACTTACCTAGGTACTCAAGTAGATAGGTACCTCTAAGTACCCTGGTGGGCAACAAATACCTACTTAAGTAGGTACCTACCGTTGACCTGTAACCACCCAGCAAATAGGCTGGCACAGCAGCTCAATCACGGGATTGCCAGTGCGCCTCCATCTGCTTTCGATCTCTTCTACCCAAGTAATAACGTATGCATCCTGCATCCTGCATCCTATCGCAAGGTTTGCCGGCCTCGCTTATACTTTGACACTCCGGTTCTCGCATATTCCCCGAATCTCCGGTTCTCGCAAATTCGGATCCCCTTCGTTATTATCGGCTTCTCCCATTTCTCGCTCTGGGCCTGGGACTGACAACACGATGCCCACGAGGGGATGATCGTACAGTACATCGGGAACATGTTCGAAATCGCAGTCGCGACAGACTCCCGATATGGTTTAGCTCGAGATCTCTAGCTTGGTCCCTGCAGGCCCACCTTCCAAACGGGGTCCCCTGAACAAGACTCATGCACGTACTCCACCAACGCACTTCTTCTTTCGTCCCTGAACGTCGCCCAAAAGCCTCCATCCAGCCCCGGCATACCCCAGCCCGCCCCATCGAGCCTTGATCCTGGAGATGATATATCATTACACGCTATCCATCGGGACAAGCAGTTGCTTAGGTGTATAAGGGGCCGTTGAGATGTGCAATAGCGGCCCACACGTTACTCTGTTGACGGGGTCGACAGGAGACGACGCGTCTGACATTGTCCATATTACCTTAACATGTCCCATTCTGGATTATTCACATGTCAGGTCATGGATCATATCATGCCATATACATCATCACGGCCAAATGTCTGCCGAGCCTGATCGGGTCGCGTGTCGGTACAACAGACCCGGACAAGATCATTCCATCCCGGCGAGGTCATCATTTACATACACATCCTCGCCCAACTGTCGATATGAAACAGCCGTATGGGTTGGAGGGAGGGGGGCAATGCTCGACTTCGTGATACCTTGGTCTCAGCCAATCGCGCCAAGCAGCTGCCCGATGTCGAGAAGCCCACGTAGGGTCCAGGACCCCTGGTTCCGTGGTGCTACTCGCAACGTAGCTGCTATGTGCCTCCAGTGGTAGAAATCGACCTGGGTAGCCTCCGGGGTGGTGGTTTTGACATACAACGGCTGAGATATATGTCCGTCCGTGTGGGGAACTCTAGCCCCGGGTTGTATATACAGCCGCAATTTAGCCCAAATGCTCCTAGCATGGACAGGAAGAGGCAAGATGCCGTTTCGTAACGTGCACCTGTCTCGTAATGTCTAGGTATGGTGACATCCATCACACGTGGGTTAACGGGGAGACGGGTCACTGGGCGAGCAAATGCAGCCAATGTCACAGATTTGGACTCTTTATGGATGTGATATGGATATGGGCCCTGTTCCTCGGTAAATTCAGAACACCGGTGCGCCTCTAGCCCCCTTTCCTCCTCCACTTGAGCCGCCAAAAACACAACTATACCCCCGAGCTCCTTTCCTAAGCTGTACCGTATCCAGAGTCCGTTCCCCTGGTCCGCGGCTGGTTATCATCTCCACACTCCTTCTTCACGTCGACAAATTCGTCCGACCGGTCAGTCGCAGCCGATGATGGTGCCTTCAGGCCGTCATCGTCCGTACCGATGGCCTTGTCGACCTTGATCTTCACATCAATCTTGGTCTCATTTTTTGGCTTCTTCTTCTCGGACTCAGACTCAGACCCAGAATCCGAGCTGCTGGATGAGTCCGAATCCGAGCTGGTCGAGCCATCTTTCTTGCTCTTTCGGTTACTCTTCTTCGACTTTGACTTATTCGCTTGCTTCTTTTTCTTCTTTTCCTCCTTCTCGGCCTTCTTCTTCTCTTCCTCGGCCTTTTTCTTCTTCTCCTCCTCCTCCGCCTTGGCTTTCTTCTCCTTCTCTTCCGTCTTCCGCTTCTCCTCTGCCTCCTTCAAAACTTTGTCGGCCTTCTCCTTCCTCTGCTCAACGACCCAATCCCCGGCGGCGTTCAAGGCGCTCTCGGGGTCGCGCTTGTTCTTCATCAAGTACCCTTGCAACTCGGCCGGGCTGAACTCGTGTGATGGGATCTTCTTGGCAAACTCCTCGGCCAGCCTGTCGACCTTCACCGTCATCTCGTCCCGCCTGGCCTTCTCGGCTGCTAAACGCTTCATTACTTCCTCGACAGCCTTGGGAGAGGCACCTTCTGGGCTCTCCACGACGGAGTTGTCACCCTCGAGAGGAGCAAATATGGCTCGGAAGATGGCAGCGATCATCTCTGTGTCGGCGAGGCCGAATTGCACAATCATGTCTACGCGGCCAGGGCGGATAAGGGCTTTGTCGAGCCTCTCCATGTGGTTTGTCGTCATGATCAGGACACGGCCCTCCTGCGAGGCCACACCATCCAGGATGTTGAGGAGGCCGGAGAGAGACAGGCGGCCATTGTTTTCGTTGTTGTTGTTGTTGCTCGTGTTGGCATTGCCGTTGCTCTTGGGCAGCTTTCCAGGGACCTTGCCGTCCTTGCTGCCACTGTTATCCTGGTCTTTGTTTTCCTCGCGCGTGTGTGTCAGACCTGCGGTGTCGATATCCTCCAGCAAGACGACACAGCGCCGCGGGAGCTCCGCGAACAGTGTTCCCAGGTTCTCCTCGTTGGAGGCGATGCTGCTCAGGCTGACGATGTAGATCCGCATCTTGAAGAAGCCAGCGAGCGCCAGCGAGAGAGAGCTCTTTCCCGTACCAGGCGGGCCGTAAAGCAGGTACCCTCGGCGGTAAGGGATTCCGCGGTTCGAGTACCATCGCCTGGTTGCCGGGTCGAGGTAATCCCTCACATCGTCGATCAGATCTTGCTTGACCTTCTCGTTGAGGATAATCGTGGAGAAGGGTCTGCTCGCGCGCGCAAGGCACCGCTGCCATGTGGGGGTGGTAGTCCCGGCGGGGACGGTTCCCCGGTAGATCAGCGTCTTGTGTTCGTCCCTCTGGATGAATTGCGCCCGCGCCTCGAGCAAGAGTTCCTTCAGCACTCCAGGGTTACGACCAAAGCAAGAGATGGAGATCTCTTCCCGCTCGCTGACCATCATGAAGCCTTGCTGGTCGTGGTTTCTGTCCCGACGGAAAATGCAAATCCGGCCCCGGTACCAGAAGTAGTGGATACCAAAGGTGGGAGTGTAGGCAAGTACCTTCATCTTCTTTGCCGGCCGCGAAGCGTCGTCCACACCTTCATCGGTGCCCACGTCGTCCTCGTCGTCCCACCGCCACAGAGACCATGCCCGAGAGTTCAGGTTGGTGTTGACGACGAATCGCCGTGCGCGCTGGGAGAACCGCTGTTGGGCAACCCACGCCATCAACATGTTGTATATCTCATCATCTGTTCGGATGTCCACAGTCGACATGAAGTATGATTCGAGTTGGCTCCAGAAGGCTTCGGTGAAGTAGCGCCATGCAAACGTGATGCCGCCGAGCAGGAGGACAAGGGGTATGTAGATGTTGAGGTCGATCTTGAAGTATCTTTCGATTGCGCTTGAAACGACGGAGAAGCCTGGGAAGAACATATCCAGTAGAGGTGGCTGGCCACCGTTTACTCCTCGCCCCATCGTCGACTGGCAATCGTTAAGGGAGGCCATGTTGCCGTTGATGAGAAGGACCAAGAGGAACGATCGATTTTGAGAAGTGATGACAAGAGGGAATTGGTCCCCAGCCCCCTAGGTGAACTGTAGCTCTAAAGGGCTCGAAGAATGTAAAACTTTGAAAATTTAAGGGCGTAAGCAGTGAAAGGCGCCAGTGGGATATCGTCAACTGGTATGTGTTGACATTTCGTTTGAGCTGAACGCAGCAGTCGGGCTACTTTATAGTAGTTCTGAATATTCCCGAAATGGCCTACCTTGCCTTACCCAAAGAATTAACCCATTTCCCAGCCCATTGTATGGGCAATATCATAGCAGAGTAGGACAAGGCTGCCTAGTAAGCTGGCCTCGTGGCTATGAATTCCGCTAAGCTCCGACTGCATACTGCATGATGACTACCTGCAGCTTGGGATTGTGCACCACGCCACTAGGCAGGCAGGCTCTTTCAAACAAGCTCACAAGCTTATCGTGTCCGACGACAGATCTCGGTTTTCTGGAACGAGGCCAAATTCGAAGGATTGAGTGGTCCCCCTTTGCTGTGGCCTCTTAGCGGAAGAGTCACATCGAGCCTCAATACTGCCGACGACTAGCGAACACAAGGACCAGATAGCGGTCAGTTGTGACATATCCTTGTGAGTTGTTGCACTGTACCATCCATAGATGCTGCTCATGCCTATCCCGTCCAAGCCCGTCTTACCTGCATGCATGTGTGTGCGTGTGGTGAGAGTCCGCACAAAGCCGACGCTTGGAAACTTGGCTGCCTCCTCCTTCCGACGCTTGTTTGCTTCAATCTGCCTTCCGCCTGCTCGTACAGGCACTAATCGCTGGATGGCAGTAACAGATATGATTGAATGAGTTCACAGCTCTCTTGATCAAACGGATTGATATCTGTTTCTGACGTAAGATTGTAGAAAAAGGTTCATTGTTGGTGGACATAACAAGGCCAATTGGCCAATGGTTTTGGCAGGATATTCACAAAGGGGGGAAAGGAAGGCGCAGTACAGTTTGTTAGTCTGTTAGTCTGAGGCTCTGCTAAGGGCTACCTCCGCAAAAAAACACGGGGTGTGCATGGACACAGCCTGACATGCTACTGTAGCATATGTAGAGGTAGCTGTTTCATTGAAAATATTGCGGACGATGCCTGGATAGGTCTCAACCTTTGGTGAGACAAACGGGCCCCAGTGTGCCGTAGACCGTAGACCGAGAGTATTATGGTGGACATGTTTATAGGATGAACCGAAGTTCTTCCACCTCGGTTTTGGCCTCACTACTTAACCTCCTCCTGTCTCCGTTTTGGCCTCAATACTTACTTAGATAAATACGTAGGTACTTGGCTACATACTCAATCCACTCAAAGTGTATTAAGTGAATACAATGCAGACTGTATCTCTAGAGATCATTGTATTAAAGATCCTTGATAATGCGAGTTGCTGCCGTATGACTCCTGTCCTCGCTCCCTTGTATAGCAACACCTCCATCGCTACATTTACGTTCAAAGACCCAGAACCTATGTAGACATGCAAGTGAAGGTATCGATTATGATTCATCATAACCGTAGAGCTGTAAAGGACATACAGTTGTGGGGTAAGCAGGAACGTGTTTATTGTCAAGTAATATGCCATCGATAGGGCCCAAATTCATGTATGTACTGGAAACTAACTGGATACCCAGATACCCGAGTGGAGCGCGTCAGGGTTCAACCCTCAGTAGATCAGCAAACCGACCCCCCCCCATCAATGTGGTAGCATGATTCAATGATCATGCAAGTACTTCCCGGCCGGCAACGTTCCCAAAGTCCGGGGCAGCCAATCTCGAAATATCAACCGTCGCCGATCCGCGACGACAACCATTCGTTCCCCAGCGTCTCACCACGACAAAAAGCCCGCCGCGCAGCCATGGCCAAGAAAAGTACGCCCTATTGACCCCCATCCCCCTCCGTCCCGTATTCTCATCATATATACTGACGCGGCCCCCTACGATCAACAGCGAAATCCCGCGTCGTCTCGGTGCGCCTGCTCTCCATGGCCCTGACGGGCTTCTTCTACCAGTTCACCCGCCCGAGGACGTCACCGCCCATGAGCATGCTCAAATACGACCCGATAGGTACGGCCAAGCCCTCGAATAGCCGGACTTCCTCCCTGTTCCCTCTCTTTGTCAGCCATTGAAAGCCTGCTCCTGTTGAGCACCCTTCTTGCGCGCGCCGCGGTGTCGCCGGGCAGACCCTCTGCCCTTCTCCTTCCCGAGGTCGCCGTCACATCAAAAATAAAAACAAAACTCGTTACGGGAAGAAAGAAGATTGTGCGACGTCGATGTTGGCCACCATTGTGGGAGGCTTGGGGTGGGGGACTTGGCAATATTCGTCCGAGCGAAGTGATCATACAGCTTGCTGACCAGGAATATCTGATGACCAGTACGAAGAAAGGTGCTCTTCCTCGAACAGAAGCGGAAAGGAAACCGATAAACACGATCATTGCCGATGCATTTCCAGGGTACGAGTACGACGACGACGAATACGTCAAGGGTACAAAACGTTGCACGAAAGGAATCACGTCGCTCTGTGCTCTGTGGCCAAGGCCGTCTCTGACTTATAGGATGCCCGTGATGGAGCATGCGGAGACGACGTAGGTCCAAGGGATTGGGCTCGACGCACTCATTAGGTTGATGGCAGGAGGATTATGGATCTGCTCGAGGTCCGGGTTAACGTCGCGAAACGGATCGCAATGTGAAGGAGTTCGGGATCCAGTTCATATCAGGGCGGCGATGGTCCTTTGCTTGCATGTCCGACGAGTTCTAGAAGAGGACACAGGCCTTGTGGGACTTCACCCACAGACTGGGGAGCTGGACTATTGAGCAAATACGATTGATTTCAAGCTACGTGTTGGACCATCCCATCTATCTAGCAACGTCACCAATTTCCCCAAGCAAATGTGCCATGTCTCCTGCGGCACGCTACCGAACTTCATTCCAAGGTAAATTTCATCCAGCCAACCTGGGTCTGGGTACCTATTTTAGGCCCATCACATCATCAACCACTCATGTTTGCAGCAATACCAACTCCCCTCACGGTATTTCAGTGCGACCAGATTCAGTCGAGGTCAAAAGCAAGATTTGACTGTAAGCAAAGCCAGTGTCAAGGTCACATCAAAGTTGTCTCATATCCTGAGAATGAGTAACCGAGTCCTGGGACTCCTCATTTCCGCGAGTAGAGCCGCGATGCTGATGGTAGGGTGCGTTCGAATCTTGGCTGGAGTCCTGAGAGGACATGGCTTGTCTGTTTGACGACGTTCGGATGCTATCAGGCACAACAGCCGGGACCTGTGAGGCTTTGTTCTGTGCAGACAGTGCAACACGAGTCGGGGAACTCGCTTCAGAGCCAACCATGGCACTTCTGTGGCCTCTCTTGCGCGGTGCGCTTGGCATAGACATATCTTGCTCTCGATCTGTTTGTTGCTCTGCCGGAGAATGAGGCGTCGAGAACAGAGACAGTGACTTCTCCCTCTTGCGGTCGGTTCTCATTCTCTTCCTAGACACTTCAGAATCTTGTTGCAAGAACGGTCTGTGTTTTTTCCGCTCTCGCGTAAGATAGGCCGCGCTCATGTTGTTATCTTTATCAGACGGGGTTTCGACGGTCAACTTGATGTTCTGAGACTCGCTTTGGGAGTTGAAGCTGTCGGGCCAAGACTTGATTCCTGCAACGAGTCGGTTGTAGGGTCCGCGGTTGAAGAGTCCACGGTTGTGCACACTTCCTGATTCTCCAGACCCTTTCTGCACCTCTTCCTTTCCCTGGCGAGGTATTACTGCAATCCCAGATCGACCACTTGTTATAGTACCAAACTTGCTACGGCCGGGACGATCTGGCTCCCGAACCGCTTCTTCCTGGCGACTCTTTGCACCAGCTAATTGGCTACCGTGTTTGCCAGTAAGGACACTCCGGTTTGAATCGTCTTCCTGGGTGGGTTTGCTTCGCTTCTCCTTGTCGTCCTCTGCACCAAGAGAGTTGCCATCGGTGGGAATCCTTAGGATAGACCTCGGCGGGCCTGACATACGTCTCTGCACCTGCTCGGTTTGCACCGAGGGCGGTCTTGGGGAAGGTGCACCTCTAAGCGGAGTCCTTATGGTCACCCGACGTATCCGTTCCAGAAGTCTGCCAGACACACTGCTTGAAATGTCGCAATGGGATCCCTCACCTGAAGGAGCAGCCTCATTCTGAGCCTGACAGTACTGGAAGATGGCCCTGTGGACTATGTCGATCTGGAATAACGGCTTGAACTTAGGATCGATGCCGTCAATGTGTCCCTGCTCAGCCTTCTCGATCGCATAGGCGAATTCCTTGACGCCCTCATTCTCTCGTACCCATTCCTTCAGAATGCTCAGCACCTTCCGTGCTTGCTTATCATAGGTTTGGGCATCCTTTGACAGGTCCGACACAGCTTTGTCCTTGTTTGCGAGTTTGTCTTTCAGATCCGTGATGAGTGCTGATTGTTGCTCTATCAGCCTTTGATATTCGGTCTTTTTCTGGCTGGCCTCGTCTTTCAGGCTGACTGCAGTGTAATGTGCCGCCTGAGTTTCGGATTGCAAGTTGCTCACAATCTTAGAAACTTGCCTGGCTTCCTCTTCCATAGCTAAGATCCTTTGCCTGGCTGTATCGAGCTCAACTTGCAGTGTTGCACGCTCCTCTTCGGCCTGATCTAGGAGCGTTTGGATGCTTTGTTTAGCCTTGGTCATGTCGAACATGACATCTTTCCGCGCCATTTCGACCGCCGCTGCTTGCGCCGCCTGTGCTTCTTCTTCGCGCCGCTGTATAAAACTTTGAAGCTGCTCTGTGCTCTTTGCATGCTCTTGGCCTTGCGTGGCAAGTGCTGATTCGCTTTCCTGAAGCCTGCCTCGGAGCTCAGATGCGAGACTAGCTTTTTCGGCAAGCTCCCCCTTCAGCTTCTCATACCTATCACGGAGCAACTTGGCTTCGGCGATTTCTGCCATGTCCTCGGCCTGAGCCTGTTCCACCTCCGATATTTCCTCCTTGAGCGCCACGAGCTCTTTCTCACGTTGTTGAACCATCGCCTCCGTCTCTGACAATCTTGCGAACAGAGCACCGCATTCTTCCTCTTTCAGCTGCAGATTAATAACCAGGTCTTCGTTCTCGGCTTTAATTTGCTCTAGCAGTTCTGTCAGGACATCCTCACGATCCTCGAGCTTTGTCCAGAAATCCTCCATATAGTCTTCAATACTATCGGATAGTTTCTGCACACTGGTCTGGGCCTCTGCCTGCGAGCTCAGTACATGCTCGATCATTCTATAGTCATGGTCAGAATTTAGCTAGAAAAGGATAGCTCTTGACTTACGATGCGAAGATCTTCTCATTGGCTTCCTGCAGTTTCTGGATAATTTCCGTTGAAGGCACAGCTTGCTTGTCGAGAGCAGACAGACGCTCATCAATGATTTTCAGCCTGCGTAGTTAGCCCTTGTACTTTGTAAACCGAATATCTTTACTTACTTAGCCTGGGTCTCTCTTGCTGCTGTCTCATCCTGATTGATCTGACGCGAAGCGACATCTGTCACCTTAACAGCGACCTGTTCCACCTGGGACCCGATGCTCTTCATAGTGTCTTGGACAGAGGTTATGGTCTCTAGGAAAAAGGCAATGGTCTGGTCTTGCTGAAGAAGCTTTTGAGTAGTCTCTCGCTCTCTCAACATGTTCACCTCCCGTTCTTGGAGTTGTTGATTCAACGACTCAATTTTGTCGGTGACTACCTCATTAAGTTAATGAGCATGAATACTTGGAAGGTGACACTTACATTGCTGCTCTTTGAACTTGTACTCAGCGATGGTTGATTTTACCATCCGAGTGAGACGCTCACGCGTTGCCTCAACCCGCGTACGTTCTTGTTCGCTTACAACCTTGTGCTTGTGCTCCGCTTCTCGAATTTGTGTCATGGCAGTTTCACACTTCGCGTTGGCAGCCTTGTACAGTCCTTGCTGCTCTGCAATGGCTGAATTAAGGTACTCTTTGTACTGGCGGCATTTATCTTCCAGTTTCAAAGTCTTCTCAGATCGATCTTCAAGTTGCTGGTTTGCAGCGGCAAGCTGTCCCTGGAGCTGAGCGTGGCTCTGTTCGAGTTGTTGAATGATGTTGATTCTACCTTCAGTCTGCTTCTTGTACTTGGACAATTTGCTTTGCTGCTTCTGGGCACGTCGTTCCATCAAGGCCATCTCCACATCCTTCTGCTTCGTCTTCTGTTTCAGGGTATTGAACAGGCTGTTAAGAGACTGTACGACGCCTCCAGCCAGGTCTTCCAAGTCACACGTCTCGTGAAGAAGACGGTCTTGTGGGGAGGACGAGTCCCGGGTGTTCGGCCCTGCCGAAGGAGGACCTTGCCGTCTGGTGGGTGACTCATCGTATGAATGGGGTGAGCGCATTTGCGAGGGTCGACCTGCACCTGGAACGGACATACGGTGGCCGGATCGCTTCTTGCTGATATTGGAGTTATGTGTACTTGAGCGAGATTCTGTTCGATGGGCTGGTGTATTGACAGTCCGCACCTGACGAAGATCCCTCATGGGTCTATTGACCTGGGAGGCCTCGCGAGAGGGTCCTTTACGAGGTGGATGCTCGAGCACTTGAGGTGAGGAAACAGACGTGTCATTTGGCAAGGAGAGACGGTGCTTCTGTTCATGAGGTTCGGTGGTGGTTGCATTTGTTTTCAAGACCTGTTGCTGGTGGTGCTGCGGATGCTCCATGTTTTCCTGAGTGGCTGCTGGGAATAACTTTCTGCTCCGGGAGCCTGTGTGTGGGTGTTGACGAGCCAGTTCGGTCTTGCTGGACTTAGCACTGCCTTGGTGTGCCTCAAGTATGTCCCTCTCTTGTGGTAGCAAAGCCCGATCAGCAGGGGAAGTGCGAGGGGCTGGGAGCTGGTCCCTGGAGTCCGAGGGCATGTACTGTGGTTGGATGTCCTCGATTGGGGACGGTTTTCGAGGAACTGGCACCGAGAACGGCTGACCCTGATCACTTTCCACAGCTTTAGGACTCTCATTGATCAGCCCCCCTTTAGCCCTGGAAATGCTGTTGTCAAACGTCTCCCCAGGCATGTGGGTACTTGGCTTGGGGGGGACAGCACGGCTGAACTGTCCAGGTGTAACTTTGATCGGCTTGCCATAGGTGAAGCTCGCAGCCGGATCAATATCAATATCCTGGGGCCGAGAGATGAGGCGGAGACCAACGTCGTGAAGAGAAGAGGCTTGCTGGTGACCTTGAGGGTACTCGAGGTGGGACAGTTGTGTATCAGGAAACGGAATCAATGCATTTTTAGGGGTCATTGAGTCTTGTGTGTCCTCATCATCCATGACAACGTGGTGGGGAGCTTCATCAGGAGAGTCACGATCTTGATAGGTGGCGAGGCCTGTGTCCATCATGGGTGGGCAGGTCACCCAGACCAGGAAGCCAGTCTAGAGCGACAGGATGGTCCTTTTTGGCTGTGGGCAAATGATACGAGATATATTTCTGAATAGGCTCTGGAGTGTTTGCCAAGTGCGTGGCTCTGTGCGAGTTTAGGCTGGTGAAGGTACAGGATGGAGTGCTTCGAGTCACAGTTAGGAGAAGAAGGGACAGGCTGGAAATCGATGAGGTTGGCATGGAGAAAGAGCAAAACTATTCTGTGCGTTAGGCAGACACGAGGAGCAATTGGGGTCATATCGTAACTGGAAGGAACGCAGGAAAGCTAGTTACTTAGGTAGGTACGCCTTATCCGGCAGTATCCATGTGTTCTTGGGGTTGAGTCTTGAAGGGAAAGTCGCGATTTCCTCATACAAGAAAAGATATGTGGACCATGTGACGGTTTAGGCCGGACAACCACCATCCGGCCACTTGAGTGTACTAGCAACCTTGGAATTTATACTTTGATAGAGCTCGAAATCTCAAAGTCCCGAGTCCAACTTTCCGTGAGAATACTAGGACAGGCTTGAGAGATGAATGGAGTGTTTAGTGTTTGATCTTGCTAGACCGTGTACTCACCCATTTGGTACTTCAGTACCTACTGATACCTAGGTAGGTAGTTTGTAAGCATCATCCTCACTCACGTATCGAATGCCCCCTGCCCCCCCCCCCCCCAATTCCTGGACCGTTCCTTCGAAAAGTAATAGTTCGGTTTAATTGTCGTTGTTCCAATGTTCAAGACGTAGTTCAGTGTTGACCGATCCTGTGGGATACGCGCTTGGGGAGACGCCACCCCAGAGACATAGTCGAACTCCCCTTTTAATTCATGTGTTGACAGTTCAAGCCTTGAAAGACCATCAAATGAAGTATGCTTGAATTGGAACACGACATGAAACTCCGCCATGTGAGATCTGGGGGTAATTATAGCATGTCTCGTCGGCTGTGGCAATGACTTCAGCTTAGAAACAACAATCGAACTCTGGACACCACTACCACAATGCAAGTGTTGACGCAACTGTTTCACCCAGTAATATCCTACAAACTGTGGGATCTTCGACTTATAATGGAGCTCGGAGAATCTAAGCTGCTACTACAACTGGAGCAGTAAGTGACTTTTGACTCCGGCTGAGTTGTGCTCCGGCGGCGAATGAACCGTAACGGCCGTCGTGACTTGATGCCTCTGTGATCCACGATTAGCACATGAGCTACTGTAGCTCATAGGGATTACACGGTGTGATTGCCTTACATACCCCGTCTCATTAAGGACTGTGACAAGGTGTGTGTGCTCTCAAAGTTGGTCGGCACACCATGATGAATGTTCGATATAATTTGTAAGTGTCCCCACGTCAGGTGGTTCAAGTGAAGGTGGTCACGAACCCCAGAAGGGTAACAATCACATTGTGACCGCCACACTGTAAAACAAGACTACCAAAATTTCCTTCCAGTCGTTCTCGATTATTATCAAGGTGAGCGCGGTGAGGTTGAAAAAGCACGGCGCTTGTAGCCACACCATCCCAGCCTCAATCCCTGATTGGCCCCGTCCTTCAAGCCCAATCAAGGGGCAATGTGAAGACAGCCGTAAGGCTCGGCGCGTACGACTGTACACAACACCAATGGCAGACATATGCTTGCAAAAGAGCTAGTAGTAACCAAGTCTAGATTCTCGGGTGCCCAATGGTAATAATCACCACCCGCACAATCCCAAGTCCCGAGCAGGTGAAGCAACCACTATGGCAAGCAAATGCAGTCGAATGTCTGGGACGCCGGACTGTCTGCGGGTCCTTGGCGGGCGAGACCGTGTCTGATAGTCTCCTGAAGAAATCATCATATTGTCTAGGTATCTAAATAGGGCAGCTCTGCTTCCAAAACAAACTTCGTGGGCTTTCTCGATTGCTCATCTCCTGCATTTGGTACAGAGCTTTCACTTGTTTGACCATCAATTCTTTCCAGCCTTTTCTCTTCCATTCTCACAAATTCCCACCAGCAGGTATTCTGGTATCTACAACCACAATATCCGAATCCCCTGGTCTGGAATAGTCCCAAACAGAGGTTGCACCATGTCAACGACCACGTCAGGATATTTCCCGCTTGCAACGGAATACCCGTATACTGGGAATGATGGCAGCACAGCCGGAACAGCAAACTCCGAAGGAAACGGAACACCCGATAATGACGCCGGCGCTTCTGGTGGCAACACCGGCAAGACCTTCAGCGTATCCAATGGTGCACTAATCGCCATAATCGTAATCGTTGTCGTTGTAGCACTGCTTGGCAGTAAGTCCACAGCCTCCCAATACAACCTTCGGACGCTGATTTTGCATAGTTGCATCGGCGACACTCTTCTATACCGCCAAGAAGAGGGAATGGAAGGTCCGCGAGGTCATTCGCAGATCGGCAAAGAAAGTCGCCACAGCTCTCACACCGCGACGCAGCGAATTTCCCAGGTCGGTGAAAGATGGTTCGGTGAAATCTGGGAGGTCGGGAAGGTCCAGGGGCGCCATCTTTAGACTGGAGGAAGTGCCGCCCACACCAAACATGAAGCAGAAGGATCTCGAGAAGGGCGCTGATGCAAAGGTGGATGTGAAGCAAAAGTACTTCAATCGGAAGTAGGAATGCCATGGCCCCGGCCCTAGAACACCATCTTGAGCTGGCCTGGCTGCGGTGGGCGCCAAGGGCGAAAGCACTGCTACTGCTGCCGCTAGAGCGTCTGCCAGCAGTTGTGTGTATATATGGTGTCGGATGATCATCGAATAAAAGGGAGAATTGGCATTGGCGCATATTATAGCTTCCTGAAGGTATTCGTGCTAGCACTTCGTCTTTTCGCAGAGCTTCTGGCTTCTTCCTGTGAAGGCAGCGGCTCTCGTTCCTTCCTTTGCTTCCTTTCTGGCATGAATGAGACTGATTTTTCGCCGACAATATCGCCGCGTATTTTACCAACACGACCGGACTTCTGCACGCGTGAGCCGAGAGCGACATCCTTGGTCCTGCCGCCTTGGCCTGAAGATGATACTCGCATCGAGACACCATCCGAAGCTTTCCGGATGGGTTCGTCTTCTCCATCTGAGTCGTTGTCGGATGTGACCCGTAGTTGTCGGACGCCATCTGACACCTCTGTTTGCCCCTCAACAGTTGTGCTAGGATTGAGCATCTTGAATTCTCTGCTGTTTTCATCCACAACGAATTCCTCGTCTTCGAAGAGCTTGCCGAAACGCTCGTCTCCGAGCACGCCGGCGTTGGTGTCCACAACGTCTCTCTTTTCCTGCCGAGCAAGAATCTTGTCGGCCAATTTCTGGTTGACCTTGACCTTCTTGGTACCCCTGATTCTGCTTGCGCGCTCCTTCTCGACCTTCTGCTGGATGCGCTTTTGGCGCTCCTCCTCGAACACGTAGGGGTTCGCAACCAGGCGCGCCTGCTCGTACAGCTTGGAGTCGGCAAAGTAACCATGCATATATGGACGCAGCATGGATGTACCGACGAGATGATCCATACTGAGCGATTTGAGCTCTGCTAGGGTCAAGAACTTGTAGTTGTCGTAGGTCTCTGTACGGGCCTCCTCGGTCATTTCTTCCACCATATTGTCCAGGAATCCGCACCACTTCGGCGCTGAGCCGAGACCAGGAATATGGAACACATGCTGTTGTTGTCCTTCGTTGGCGGTAACGAGTGTGCCTGTGTCTTTCACCCATTGGACATCGTTGAGGTCTGTGATGGGTTCTATGTGCGTCCACGCGTCCCCGCTCGTCTCGTCCCAAATTTTGATGATTTTCTTGTCTGACGTCAAGATCTTCCTCTCTTCTGATGCTGTCTTGAGGTGGATGATATTTTGAATAGCATATCCGAAGCCTTGGTCTTTCCGAAGCAAGGGGACCGGTCGTCGGAGGTCGAAGATGGAGCATATACCCTGGTCGGTGCCTATTGCTAATCCAAGCCCAGAGTAAGGGTTGAAATCTAGCGCTGTTACTTCGCCTTCCAGGCCTTCAAGGACAGCTACCCTTGATTTGACGCGCGGGTCGATGAGCTCCACGGTGCCCTTGGTCGTTCCAAACGCCAGCAAGTTGTGGGTGTTCTCGGCAATGGCGGCTGCGTTGACACTACCAGCCGCAATGCTGCCTTGTAAACCTCCTTCGACGCCGTCGTCGCCACCCACATCAACCTCATATGACTTCATGAACCTTCCCACTTCAAGATTCAAGCGGAAGACTTCGCCCGTGCCATTCGATCCGGTACCGGTTGCTGCAACAAGGGCCTCGGTGGAAGAGCGATCGTAAACGAGATCTCGACCGTAGCGTGGCAAGCGAATCTCGTGGTGACATCCTGCCAAAGTATGGAACTCAAGCTTTCGATCGGATTGAAGGTGGAGGGATTTGGTAGCATCGGTGCTAAGAAGTACGAAGCGTTGGTTGAGACTGGTGGTGTGTCGTGCGTAGCTCAAGGAAAGCTGGTTGAGGTCGTGGGTATGTATTTGCGGTTTGTATGTTCCGGTGCTCATAATCCATTGTCCATCCTCCGAGACTCTGACACAAACACTTGCCTCCTCGAATTCGAAGTCTTGGAGCAGTTCGACTCGGCTGGAGTACTCGGGATCATTTTTCAGACTTCTCTTCCTTCGTCTGGCGAGCCAGTCTGGCAGCGGTCTACCGGTGGATGCACCGGAGACTGTGTATACTGGCACAAGGCCAGGAGTTGTGACCTTCATTGTTGCACGCGGTCGTGCTCTGAAATTGGTTCGGTGTGGGCAAAGGAAGAATGTTGGAGGAAGGCGACCCTGGGTTTCTTCCAGGAAATTTTGGCCGAGAAAATCCTTATCGATCGTTATCGTAGACGTATCTACAGAAGATTTAGCACTAATCTGATATGCATAGCACTCACAAGGTTGAGCTCCAGGCTGTTTGGGCGGGATCTAGCCGACCCTGCACACAACTGAACATTATAACTCTGGAACCTTAAAAGTCCTCAGGCAACCCCTGCAGTTCGGAGCCTAGCTGCCCGCCCACTACATGTCAACTCTACTGTAGCACCGATTACTAGCTGAGCTAACGCCCTACACGAAGTGGCCTTAACGTAACAGGGATTGAGTTATATACAAAATTTACTACCGGGAACCCTGTAATCGGTTAAATAAGTATAGGCTAACTTCGAAGTACTTTAGTAGTATAATAAGTAACAGAATATGTAATCTAAATAGTAGTAGGGCTTATATATATAAAATCTAAGCCGGTCGTAAACGGGTTTAAAACCGGTTTACCGTAATAATATAATATATTATAAAGCTAAGACGATAGGTAGTTAAATTAAATATAGAATATTACCGAGGTCGCGATACGTAAGGCTTAATACTAGTAGCCTATATATTGAAAATAAATCTAATCCTATATTTATTTAAGGTCTTATACCTGTTAGTATTAACTTTCCTTTATTATTATCTTTCTCTGTCCCGACCGCGTAGAATAAGTACCTAGTAATAATAAAGATACTATCTATTATTATTATAATTTTAAAACTAGTAAAAAAGTCCTTTTAAACTAGTTTTAGAAGCGTTTTAATACGTTTACTAAGTATATACTGTACCGGACGTTAAGGTCGACTTAAACGATAAAGAAGTTATACGTAAAGGTTTAGAAAAACTATACTTATTTATACGAGGTCGTATTAAAGATAATAAGGGTTTTATAGTAGCCGATATAATTTAAGCAGACGTATAGCTACCGTACTCTTATATATTAGACTTTAGTATAGCTACTATAGCCGACTTAACGAGTAAAGATAACGCTTAAGTCGAGTATATAATATAGTAGGTTCGGAACTAGTTTTATAAGCCTTTTAAACACTTTTAGCTAATATATTTAATCTATTAGATTACGTTTACGATAAAGCTTCGTAGCAGTTATAAACCTTAAGTCGATATTAATTTCTTATTAAGTATTACCTGTATTAAATACTATTACTAGTATATAGGTATTTACGGCTGTTTTTATATCCTTCGGTTTATTTTCTATATACGATTAAAGTCTGTAAAAGACTTTAATATCTTATTAAAACTTATAATACTTCGTCTTAAGCGAGCTAGAGGAGCTACGCGGGCCTATATATAGGTTGTTATATAAGTTATCTAAAACCTATTTTAAACCTATTCCTAATAAGTTTATAGATAGTAGAATATACTTTAGCGACGTATCGCTATAGGTAGTTTTTATTATTATACTACTTACTTTAAGAAGACGTTAGACCTATACTACGACTTTTATTTAAAGTTTATCGATCTTTATACTCTACTCTTTTAATCTTATATCTCGAACCGACTAGATAATAAAAGATAATACTTCGTTCGCTATAAGTATTAAACTCGATTATAAAATAAACTATAGTATAGTTTCGAGTATATTTTAGACGATTTAGCCCTATAGCTATCTAATATTGAAACAGCGGTTAAAAACCTTTCGAGACCGCTTTCTTAGGCTGGTAACGATATTTACGATATAATAATATAGCTTACTAATATATATACTACCTGCTATATATATCTTTTTAAAACCGGTTTAAAACCCTTTCTAATATTAAGTAGATCGCGTTTATACTACTAGTATTATAACCTAAGAACGTATATCCTGTCTATATAAGTTTATCTTTCTTATCTTAATCGACTACGAAACTTACCCGGAAGGTATTTTTATTTTAAAAGGAGTATATATATATAGGCCCTCGGTAGCCGATAAGATAAGTAAAGCCTTACTTTATAAAGTCTTTTAATTAATCTAAAAAATTAATAACCTGCGATTATAAGTCTGTAAGTATAATATATAGAATAGCTTTAAAACTAGTTTTTAACTCGTTTTAGCTATACTCTTTTAATACTTCGAACTACGGCTTATTTTCGAACGTTTCTATAGTAAAGGAAAAGCTACTACCGAGCTAAAGTTCTTTAATATATCTATTTAAGAAGTACTTATCTTACGATAACACGCTTTATAATAGCCTAATATAAAAGGAATAGTAATAGCACTTAAGATGTACGAAAAGTAGTAAAGACAGTAAGAAGGCGTAAAGGTAAACAGTTTTATATCTTTATAGAACTACTTCCTAACTAGTTATAGTATATCCGGTATTATTTCTATAATAGTAGTAATTATCTTATAATATACTTTTTTAAAAAGTAGTTTAAAGAGTTACGCTAAATACGCGTATTCGAGATTAACGAGTTTTAGAAACGTTTTAGTAGCTATAATAAAAGCGAAGTAATAATCGGTCGTTAGTTAAAGGTAGTTAATAAAGGTATATATTTTCCGAACCGTTTTCGAACTACTTTTTTATATAATTCTAGCTAATATCTATAACAGGATATTTATTAACTCTTACTCTGTATAAGGCTTCTTTTAGCTCTTCCTTTAGTATTTCGAGCTTTTAGCGTATAAGTTCGCTATTCCTAACTATTAGCGTTATATTTATAGTTACAACGAGGATAAGTAGTAAGTTAAAGTTATAGATAGTAGGACTATATAATTTAGCGGTACGCTTTTCTATATACGTTTAAAGCCGGTTCTTAACCTTTATAATAGGCTTTAGTTAATTCCTTTCTAAGATAGATCTGTATAGTCGGGATTAAAAGTAGTATATCTTATAGGCTGTAATTCTCTGCTTTATCTATTTTTTACGTAGTATCGAACGAACTAAAGCTAAAAAAGGATTAAAAGACTAAGTACGAATAATAATACTTAAAGATTACGAAAATATCGATATATATAACCTTTTATATAATTTTCTAATAGGTAAAAAAGCAGTTTAAAACTAGTTCTATAGTATTCTTTAACGTATTATAAGCAACGATAAACTAAATGCTATATAAGTATAGGCGAAGCTTTATAAATAAAAGGTGTTAGCTTATTATTTAAACCGGAATCTTTCCTTTATACTAAATAAAGTCTAAGATAAGGTTAGTAACTATACTAATATACTAGAAGGCTTTTACTATATAGTATATTCCTTTAAAATAAACTTAAGCTTTACTAAAGCTATTACTTCGTATATATTTAAAATATTTAAAACTAGTTTTAAACTTCTTTTTAATTATACTAGTAGCTAAACTATAGACTAACGCTACTACCTTTAATACTATACCTCTCTTTAAGGTATTTACGCCTTTTAGAAAGATCGTTTTATATATTAAAAAGCGTAGCTTAGTAACTAAAAGCGAGCTAAAATCGACTTAAAAACTAATCGGTTTATCTCGGTATACTTACCGAAAACTCCTTAAAAGTCTATAGGTCGCGGCTTAAAAAGACGTTATATAAATCTAAACTATATAACGCTTATAACTACTATTATAGTCGAAGATAATAACAAGGATAATAAACTGCCGAGTTTAAAGAAACTTATAGAATAGTTTAACTCGTTTAGTACTTTTAATAAATAGGAGATATAGTATATCTCGAAATCGATTTAATACGTCTTCCGAACTAGTTTTTATATCGAAGCTAATATATATATATAGATTTAGCTGTATATATACTTTTAGCTGCTTTAGATATAACGTAAATACACCTTTATTAATACTTAGTATAGGTATTAAATTACCTATTCGGTCTTTTATTAATTTATTTTAAACTTAGGTTTAAGTATAATAAAAGCTAGAAAATAGGAGTTTAGAACTTAAAAAAGAGAGAACTAAGTAAGAGGAAGAGAAAACGAAACAGTTGTAAATATAGGTAGAGATACTAAAGTATATACTAAAGCTAAAGACTATAAAAAAGTTATAAACTAGCTTTAAGCCGGTTTCGAACTTAAATAGTACTGTTAGTAGAAGTTAAACTAATATTAAGCCTGTATATCTTTCTTCGATAAGTATATACTTCTCCCGTTATACTCGTATTTAATGTATAAGCTATATACTAGAATACTAAAAAGGACTTTTATATAATTATATATAATTTATTATTATATTAGTAAAAATTTATTAAATAATAAGGGAAGACTTACTATACCGCGTTTAGTATACGGTAGAACTTTTTCTTTAGTAGCTGTTAACTACGTATTAGTATCGAGTTTTTAAACCGGTTTTAAACTAGCCGAGATTAAGTTTCTAGGACTATATACTTTATTACTAAGGCTAAGTGTCGGTTATTTAGTAGCTAAATCTAGCTCTATTCTATCCGTACTTTTAATATCTATTAGTTTACTAGGTATAGCTTTTATACCTTCTTTCGGAGCGTTTTCTATACAAGCTTTAAACGTGTTTTAAGGCTAATATAACTAGTATACAGGACTTATAGCTTAACCTTCTCTCGTAGCGTTTTTTATAGAAGCGTCGGGTATGCCTTAAGGCCGATATAACTAATGTATAGGACTTATAGCTTAATCTTTTAACTGTTTCGGAAAAGGTTTATAAGGGCTTTGGTAGGTATTATAGATTAGGCTTATACTAGTTTCTAAAGATATATTAATTATATTCTTTTTAAAAGTACTAAAACTATAGTAAGGTAGTAGTAAACTTAATAACTTATAACTAAGGCTACGTTAAGGTAAGTTCTTTAAAGGTAACGAGCGTTATAAAGGTAGCGTCGATAACCTGTAACGTTTACCTCGGTTAGCGTTAAGAGCGTATATAGAGCGTTATAAGCTTTAGCGTAGGGTTATATTCTGTTCCGGCTCGGAAGTAATTCGAAACTTATTTAGTAAAGGAAGGTTAAGTAGGTTTAGCGGTATATCGATATAGTCACGAGTAATATATTTAATCCTATAAAAGTATACTTCTTATAAGTTAGTAGTTATATAGAAAACACTATCGTAGAAGTATATACGGTAACTGCGTTCGTATAGGTATTATAAAGAAACCCGGCTACTACGTGTTACGCTTTAAGGATAAAACGTATAGTTATACTAGGTTTTAATATACTTAAATAGTATCTTTAAGGTATTAAAAGTACGATTGTTTTTATAAAACCGACTAATAGAAAGGTCGGCGAATATACAGAAACGATAACTAAATATAAAGTCTTTTATAAGCTATTTAAAGCCGGTTTTAAAGCGACGTCGTATAAGCTGTTATACTAGCTAGTTAAAGTTACGATAATTACGAAAAGTATACTGCTAATAGTAATAGCTGTTCTTTTTAAGCTATGAATAAGTTATTACGTAGGACGTAGGTAGAAATTAGACTTAGTTAAAAGTGATAGTTAAGAGGTTTAAGTAAAGGAATAGAACACGATTTTAAACCGGCTCGGAACGGCTTCCGAACTACTTCTTAAAAACAATATACTTTAACGTTTTTTATATTAGAAGTACTATACCTAATATTTTTATATTTTTATATATATAATATAAGTAATAATATAGCTTAATATCTATAATATACTTTAATATATATAATAGTTTTTAATATAAATATATTTACTTTTATAATATATTAAAGTAATATTAATATATTAAATTAAATTATTTATTTATAAAACTATTTAATAATTATTTTTATTATATATATTATAAATATTAATATATTAAACTTAAAATAATTATTAATAAGTAGTTTTATTATATATTTTATACTTAAATATATATATAAATATATAAAGTATAATAAACTAACTGTTTTTTATATAAAGAGATTTATATATATATATTATAATATATATATTATTTAATTAAAAGCTATTATATAACTATTTTTAAGCTTAATATAAGAGATTTTATTTATTTAATATATATATTAAATAAATAAAACTAAAGTTACTTATTAAAAAGTAGTTTTAAAACTACTTTTAAGCTTAATACTAATAATATTAATATTTTAATATATATATTAAATATAATAAACGTAAGTTACTTAACAGAAAGCGGTTTTAAAACCGCTTTTAAGTTGTATATATATATATTATATAAAATAAACCTTAGTTACTTAATAGAAAGCAGTTTTAAAACCGCTTTTAAGCTATATATTAAAGTATTTAATATTTTAATATATATATTTAATAAAATAAATGTACGTTACTTAACAGAAAGCGGTTTTAAAACCGCTTTTAAGCTATATATATATATATTAAAGAGAATAAACCTTAGTTACTTAATAAAAGGCGGTTTTAAAACCGCTTTTAAGCTATATATTAAAGTATTTAATATTTTAATATATATATTAAATAAAATAAACCTTAGTTACTTAACAGAAAGCGGTTTTAAAACCGCTTTTAAGCTATATATATATATATTAAAGAAAATAAACCTTAGTTACTTAACAGAAAGCGGTTTTGAAACCGCTTTTAAGCTGTATATATATATATTAAGTAAAATAAACCTTAGTTACTTAAGAGAAAGCGGTTTTAAAACCGCTTTTAAGTATAATATTAAAGGTTTTAATATTTTAATAT
>JALQBC010000083.1:0-57769 GCA_023375675.1 Cytospora piceicola | reverse complement strand
CGTGGAAGGCCGGTTCGAAAACCAGGCCCCCGGGCTAGCCTATTAGGCGCCGCGCTGCCGCCCCACCTGCAGGGGTTTGGTGGAATGGGGTCCCATTCCACCAGACAATAACTGTTAGGGCCCTGTCCGGAAGACCTTAGCTACTAGTAGAGTTGCTAAGATGTCTTTTTAGAGCTATAAGCGAGGCTGCTATGTTAAGGATACCGTCGACAGGCGAGGCATATGTTTCCTATAAGCCATCGGGTAATTAATAATTCAGGATGTATTCGAAACAAGCCAGGAATAGCCACTCACCATTAGCTGTCTGTTGTTCGCTCGTAGAACCGGGCTTTTGCAACATAAAGAGCCATGCTATGTCGTAGATTAAGGAGGTCATAGACCCGAAGCCTATTTCTGAGGAGCATCCTGCAGCTAGACGGGTTAGGAGGTTTTCGGCTTGGTCGTAGTGCGGCATAGGGATCATAAGATTCAACTTCGAGAACGACATGGTGAGTATTTTGTTACGATAGAAAGCAGAGTCTCAATGGTGTTGTGTGATGAGAAGCTGCCGCTCAGGATTTATTTACGCCCTAGCAGATAGGACCTCGGGGCTTCATCTCGTCCAGCCTTTATGGTCAGGCATGAAATATCTAAACACATCACGCTCCTAGCTGCCTAAGCACACAATGATGACCACACTGGACCGTGGGATTTCCCTAGACAAACGCTTCTGCAAACAAGCTCTAGCTCGGGCTTGTCCCCCGTCACCTGGAGCATCGATCTTCAGAATCATTAACTGACTGCAACATGGATGGTACGATTCTGTTAGTCATATAGCTGATATTTTCTAAAGAGGCCAACTGAGGATCGGCATTTCGACATAATGGAAGGCTATTGGGGACTGTTGGCTGGGCCCCAATGCTACCTTGAGTTCTCGGCTACAGAGGCACTCTGCACTCAATCACATTCTTCCGTTAGCCCCCGGTGTATAAGTATCTTGCTCACTGGCTCAATTGACACACCCACCGTAAGTCTGTATCGGGAGAAGTTCTCTCCAGCCAATATCAAGTAAGATGGTTAGGGAGCGGCCCCCATGCCACGCCACAATCAAATACCACCTACGTGCGTATGCTCGTTCTGTCTATGCCTCCTGTTTACCTAAACGGCCGACACTGAATGAGAAGCTCAGCTTATGGTTCAGCGCAATATCTCTCCAACCGCCAGCCGTAGACGCAGCCTGGGAAGATAGGTACGGTTCGCATGTCTCATGGGTCACATTGACTTGAGTCCCGCAGTCGTACATCTTCTCTCCGGGTTCGGCTGAACTTACAGCTCTCAGGCCCGCCTTCACGCTCAGCGCCCTTTAGCAGTTTGTCGAAAGCTGCCCCTTCGACCTCAGCGAGATCGACATCCCCATATTCTCGCCCCTGAATTGTCCTGTGCGGATCGGGTGGCGGGGCCCGTGGTGGCAAGGGATCAGACGCTGGCGCTTGAGGCTGACCTGTCCTGGTGTGAGTCGCCAAGAGCGTCCAGAAGTACGTCGGTGTCTAATATTTCGTGGCACGGTAAGACGGTCAGGTTCGACGCTTTCTTCCCTTTCTCAGCCAACATCATGGAGGGACTGTCGATCACGGCATTAACGAACTTCCCGGCGGCATATGACTGGGTGTAACATTTGCGGCGCCGGGGTTGATCCATGTTAATGACAGACTGTAGGTGGGAATTGCATTGCCCCTTGTCGGAATTGTGGAATTTCGTATGTCATTGCAGCAAGGAGTATGATTCATGCTTCCAGTCCCTTTACCCTGGTCTTGGATAGCATATCTCGTAGTCTATTTGTACTTTATATGTAGTTTCACATAATAATCCGCATGTGTACCAACCTATCAGACTGCAAAGCACAATCCTTATATTCATGCTATTGAGCTCAACACAATCAAGGCCCGTTCTAATCGGCATCTAGTAGTCACCGATCTGAGTTCGTTCATGATTGATTATAATGCGGGTCCACACCGGCTGTATGTTGTATGTGGATATATGTACCCACATGTGAACAAGTGCATTATGTCAAACTTTAGACTACTATACATAGTACTAAAGGTCATAAATTGATATCTCTTATACTAGTACATGAATACAAGCATCTATATACTGACACATTATGATGAGTAAGCGTATGATGATGAATAAGCCAATGATGCGTACGAGGCATCCGGGCGGCCGAACCTATAGATCTCGTTCCCTTTTCTCTAAACTCTATCTACCCTAGGGTACCTAACAGGGCCCACCCCGTCTCCGCCCCCGCCTCCTACCCCGGAGTTTTTACCCCAGATTCTAGCCCCAGACTTTGTGGGGTTCCCTGGGATGTGTTGTCCTGGATCCGCATCCGACCCAGTCTTCGTCCTACTTGATAGGGCATGGTTTGAGGCTTCAAACCTTAAAGGTGGTGATCCCCTTCGTGGTGATCCCCTTCGTCCTAGCTCGAAGTCTATTGCCCCTTCGAACTCGCGGAACACATGCCCACACCGCTAAGCTCACATGTATATAACCTTCAAACCTATGAATTTGGCCCTCGAACACCAATCTGTCCTCAATCTATAGTCTATATATTCAAGATTTGTACTCTTGCTTGCAGATAATGCCTACACCAGCCGATTCCAAGCCTGGCAGCCAGGAAGCCGAAAACGAATATCGCGATGATTTTGATCATACGCTCCATCGGGCTAAGACGGCGGGTGGTGTGTCCATATCTGCAGAGCTGTTCGAGAAGTTGTACCTAGCTCCTAAGACAGAAGTGAGCGGGAACTTAAGGAGGACATTCGGAAATCCGACACCAATGTAACACCCCGCCAACACTCCCACGCAATTCTTGCCGTCTATTTTGTTTTAGAATCCCAAGCTAATGGAGATATCTCCCCTAGTGGACTTGTCGGTTTCCTTCTTGCCCTAACCCCTCTGTCTTGTGACCTTATGCAGTGGCGAGGTGCTAGTAGTACCGGTGCTACGGGCATGTAAGTACCTCCTTGAGCCACGTTGGCTGTCGCCTATCAATGTTGTTATTAACCGCATTCTACGACTACCAGCCCTGAGTACTTCTTCTTCGGCGGACTTCTCCAGATTCTGACCGGCCTCCTTGAGTGGATCCTCGGAAACACCTTTCCATCCGTCATTTTCTGTACCTATGGCGCGTTCTTCCTATCCTTCGGCGGCACCCTCAATCCCTCTTTCGCCACGTTCTCGTCATTTGCTGTGGCTGGCCAGGATTCCTCTACGGGACTTACAACGCAGGAGTTTAACGCCGGGTTCGGTAAGTGACGGGCAGGCTCCCATGGTCGGCGTCAGAACAGTGCAACTTACTGATGATGCAAACTTTCCGACGACGAATAGGCTTCTTTCTAATATTCATGGGGCTTGTCTCGTTCATATACCTCGTCTGCGCCTTCCGGGTAAATATCTGCTTCGTCATTGTGTTCCTGGCACTGTCCCTGACCTTTGTGTTCTTAACCGTGGCGTACTGGCTCATGGCCGAGGACTACCAAGGCAACGCAGCTGTTGCTAATCGCTTTGTTATAGTAAGTTGAATCTTGGCTGCATTTTCTGTGAAGACTGGTTCCAGGGGAGACCAACGGGCTGATCATTGACCTATTTCCAGACTGGGGGAGCTTTTGGCTTCGTCTGCTGCGCAGCAGGCTGGTGGATACTTTTCGCCCTGGTCCTCGAATCTGTCGATTTCCCATTCCAGCTACCAGTGGGGGACTTAAGTCGCTTGGTTAAACCAAAGGCTCGGTCTGTTCAGGTGTAGTCCTAAAGGGGAGTGAGGGGGTGGACCGCGGCGTACGGCGGCGGATGGGGCGGATGGCAAGGTAGGAGGGCCAATGTGTGTTTCATGCTACTAAGTTCGGTATCATGAGGACTTCAGGAACAGGTTCGACTCTGACGACTCCTAAGATACTTATATAGTTTGTGATAACATACGGAGTAAAGTCAATTAAGTATGAATGTAACATGAATATATCTTTCTGAACTATTTACTATATAATTAGTACCTTTTCCGGACCTGGTCCCTCTTCTTCATAGGATAAGGTAATGCTGGGTGGGGGCTTTGATTCAAGCACAGGCACCATGTTGCCCTTTTGCGATTCGATGTCCATGGTTAGGGGTAGTCAGCTCGGGGTGATATCGAATAAGCAGAAGGAGAAGATCAGTAGAGCAACAGGCAGATATTGAGTAGACAGAATGGCCTACGGTATTCAAAATTCCTCCCAAGCCACATGCACCATCGAAATCCCCTAACGTTACTAATTGCCCATCCCCTTCCAGATTCCAATCAATAAGGACTGATAAACAAGGGGGAGTCTCAAGAATTTTACATCCTCCGTTTCATACCCAGATTTGCGTGACCTCATAGAGTCGGAACTACATTTCTGCAGTCTTTTCAGAGCACGCATGTCCTCCCTGCCTCGATAAGCAAATGGTGCCAGCCAAACGGCTTCCTATGGATATAGACAGAAGTATAGCTGCCAGGAGCTGTTCCTAAGCCGGTTCAGTCAAGAGGAGAGGAGGAGTATTGTCGTAACGTAAGTACATTTACCCTGGTGGCCATGTTCGAGTGGCCGGAGAGACATTCTGGAAAGTGATACTTGGTTGACGGTGAAAGATCATTAGATACTTCAACTGTTCTATGACAGTGTCTGCCCGCTCCTACATCTGCTCCTCCTGCCTCTGATATATATTGCTACTACCAGTGGATGCTCTGTTCGCATAACCTGCCTACGACGGAGCGGGACAGGAACGGAAGAGATGCCTGGCACTACAGTACACAGGCCGAATAGCATTCGCCACATGATATCTCGGCGAGGACCTTCTCGGAGGACTAAGAGAGCTTGGTAATAACATAACATGTCTCCGAGATTCTTGCGTGCGCAACTAACCTTGAGTAGCTATGCGCCTTGTTCAAGGATTTCCAAACGGTTGGCAATATACGGTTTGACTAAAAGTCAACAACTTGAGCAGTTAGGTTAGTCAGCTGGTGTGGCAGTATCCTATTTTCGTTCAACAGTACCATTTCCAGGATTCAAGAGCTTCCCCGAGGACACAATAACAGACTTGCTCTTCCTTAACAGAGGGATTCCCAATATCTTCAGTCGCGAATAATAGGCAGGGAATTTTTTTTTTTTTAACTACATTCTCGGGACAAGAATCAACTACCTCATTTATCCTCGTCTTCCCAAGCCAGGCACTCCTTTTTGCGTATCAGTAAGTGTTCGTAAACGCAGTCCATCAAAATATCTTTCTGCCTGCCTCGCCATACTACACTGAAAGGCAGTCCGTCATCATCACCTAAGACCTGCTACAGAACACGTCGGCTGTAAGGCAATCTGGTATGCCCAGGTGGACCACGGACCGGCCTAGGGATAGTGTCGAACTTTGGGCGGTGTTGTTGCTCTTGCTCACATGGATGCCAGGGCTCTTGCACAACGAGGCCTTTGTCAGGTTCAATCAATTGTCTCTGGGGCATTCTCGGACGAATACTCGGGAGATGGAGATGATGGAGAAGAGCAGTTTGGGCAATGACTGATGGACGACAATGGTTTTGGGATCTTCATGGCTCCCATAGCACCACCACTGGTGACGGATACAAGGGCTCTACGTTTGCAGTCAAGTGGTTAATATATCAGGCCCAGAAACCTGATATACCCAGTTGTCGCCTGCATATGTACGCACTATAAACACAGCAGGAGTATTTCCACAGGACAATTCCAGTAGCAGAGCAGAGCAACGGATAATTAAAACTGGTTGGTAAGAAAGAGCCAAAGATGTCCTGGTAGATATACCCGCGCGGGTTATGAGTTAGAGGACCCTAAAGAAATGATTACCCTGGTGGTCTACTCATTTGTATGGTAGTGATATACCTGGCTCATTCCAGTACATGTGGTATAGAAGCAGAGTCAAGGACAGAAGAGGAAGAAATGTTAGTCCATTGGTGAGATGTCGAGCGCAGCTCCAGACACAAGGCAGCCATCCTTACTCCAGCTTCACTACGAACCATTAAGCTTCACTCACAAGGCGGCAGGCCTGCGAGCGGGTCTGCGAGCGGGTCCTTTTGCGCTGAGGAAGCGCTGCTGGAGATACTTCACTTGGCGTCAGGCTAGATCCACGACGAGGGGCTGCATACGCCCTCTCGTCGGTTGACAGTCGTCGTCTCTTAGACGATGCTGACCTGGATCTTGATCTTGCCGATGCTCCTTGTGTTTCTTCTTCGGCTCCTTCAGCATCGTCATCATCTTCGCTATCAGACAGGGCCCAGTTGACCCTCTTCTTCCCGCTCGGTTGCTGCAGAGGAGGCGGAGTTGGCGTCTTGTCCAGGATATCCTGCCTCCTCTCAGCCGCGGCAAGATCGACGCAGAGCTGCTCGAAGCCGATATCGAGAAGCATTTCAGGCCGATGTAGATCCTCGCCTGAAGCCCCAGCCGCCTGAAGCTCCCTAGTTAGGGTCTCGACGACGGTGTCTGGCAGGAAGTCACACAGTGATAGTGATAGGCTGCCGTGCTGGACGTGGCCATCCTGGCTGCGGAATTGTCGATTGTGAAGAGTGCGCTCGTTGCCTTGGTATAGACAGATGCAGGCCGCCGATGTCCCTCTTGGGGCCGTCGGGTGCTTCTGAGATCGCGTCTGGGACTGTGTCCGCGACCGTGTTTGTCTTTCGCTAGGTACCTGTGTCTGCTGTCTCTGTCGCTGTCTAGCCTTGCGTGTTCCCTTGGGCGTATACTCGAGGTCGACTGTGAGGACCGTCTTGATAGCCCCGTCAGTGCCCTCGTAGTACTGTTTAGCGAGGGCAGGGAGGTCCTTGTTCTTCTGGCTGTAGGCGATCTCCATTACAAAGGGCGGGTACCTATGTCGACCAGGCTCAGCCGTGTAGTGGAACTGACCATCCGGGGACTTTGTCATGGTGAGGTCAGGGCTATGGTTGTCGGAAGCAGCGGCCATTGTGACATGGGTATGTGAGCCGGAAATTATGCCAGCTGCAGCCGTTCTGATGAGCGGGTGGTAGTGGGTGCCAGTCTGTGGTTGGTCGCCGGTAGCAATACGGCTGATCCAGCTCGTTATACGCCCGACCAGGCTCTGCTCAAAAATCTCATGGATGGCGGTCGTCATAAGCCGTAGGATAAGAAGACAGCCCTGGGGGTCGTAGTCGTATCGGAGTATGTGCCTAAAGTAGCCCGACACGAGTGGGTCGGAGTGGTTACGAAGGAGATGCACAAGTCTCGTGTACTGTGACGGGGTGATGTGTGTCTTGACCCACTGGCCGTCGCACTGGCCGTTTCTGTCGCTGTCGCCGTCGCCGTCGCCGTCGCCGGCGCTCTCGAAACCGGCCAAAGGCAAAGGTAGCCGGCCGTACGCGCGTGCTTCCACGAGGTTGACCAGCCGGTAGAGGTCCCCGTCCCCGTCGCCGCCCTTGTCCACGCCCTTGTCCCCGAGCTCGTCGCCGCCCTTGACCTCGTCCTTGCCCTTGTGTACGTCACCGACAAGTGATCTAGGCTGTTCGTACGGTTGGGAGCTGCGTAGCTGATTCTCCTCCTCTTGCTGTCGTGAACCCTGCCGGTGATATGATGTCGATAATGCCTTCTTTCTATCCTCTCGCGTGCCCCTTCTCATGCGCGCTATAGTTGGTCCCCGCTGTGTTAAGCTTGAATGGATAGAATGCTGCTCTCGTTCTCGCTCCTCCTGGCCGTTCTTGGGGTCGTGTTCTGGGTCGCGCGCCTGGTTGTCGTGGCTGTTACCAAGGAGATCTTGGTCGGGGTCAGAACCATTCGAGGTAGGCAGGGTACGCAGGGTAGCGGGAGAAGGGGAATGCTCGTGTCCGCGTTGTCGATATGCTTTGGAGTGTAGAGATTGAGATGGCGATGGCAGCAGGTCGGTGTCTGTGTTTGGCGTGTCGCAATCACCAAGATGGTCGACGTCGACGTCGAGGTTGAGGTTAACTTGGACGTCCTCTGGGCTTTGGCTGCGAGGCGGGGAGGGATTGCGGGGGTCGATAGTGAGTCTACCAGGTGGAATCACCATCGTGAATAACACATGAGCCGCTTGTATGTTGATAGTAGTATCGTCGAGTATGCATGTGTGGTGGTGTGGAGATCAAGTCATGTCTGTCATGGTGGTCACCATCGTGGAAAGACGTCGGGCTGTATGCGATGTGATTATGTAATCAGGGAGTGCACGTTCACATGCAATTGCAGGTGTAGGTGACCCACTATCGGAATATCGGAATATCGGAGAGTCGGGAATCCGTATGACCCAAAGATACGTATCGGTACGTAGGTATCGTACGTACCGGCCCTCCCGAGCTCCGTTATCTTATCTTATCTTATCTTACAAATCTCATCTTATCTACTCATCTTATCTTATTTATTCAACATTATCCTTTTATCTTTGTAACGTCCAGGGCTTTATATATAGAGTACCTAACGATGTCGCTGCTAATATTGATACGGAGAAAGAGATCATATAGTAATTAATAACTTGGAGTTTTCTGTCTTCTGAAATGTTCTTTAAAATGCGATTGCCTTCGGCATCACTACCTATTCGTGTAGACACAATTTGCTATTACCTTTTTGTCTAGCAATTATCTTCCTTTTACAACTACGACTACTCCTCCTGTAGCCTATACAGCCTGCTACTATATTAAGCCGTGGCCTGATTTATGTCGGCCTACAGGACCTCTATGATGATTACTGGTTATGGATATGCGCCGGGCCGAATTGAATCGGCTATGTTATATCCTACTTTAACCTGAGCCGTCGCCGGCATGCCGACGTGTTAGAATTCTTGTAAGGATACTAGGCCGAAGGTCAAGGTTGAAGCTGTTGACGTGGATTATGGGCGACGCATAAACACGAATAATGGTATAAGTCGACGTAGATATGGACGCACTGTCTATCTCCCGCCCTGCTTGTGTCTGGGTGTCGGCCCTAGTCCCGGTGCTATCCTACCAAGGCGTCCGTCGTGGGAACAATCGAAGCTAGCTTTAGAGCACAAATGTGGAAGGCTAACCCTCTCTTCTGCAGCACAGGTACGTGTTAGGCCCTACTTTCGCTGCGGTTTCCCACGGTCAACCTCGGAAGTGATCCAAAATAAACCACCCACCCGGAGCTAATCATCACACTTACAGGTTCTCTGAAACCACAGAGCCAACTCTTTCAACCTAGGCGATGCTGGAGATTCTACCCTGCGACTTTTACCACCGCTGCCCTGCGACGAGGGTCAGAACAGCCTCGCCGCCATGCTTGAGAACCCGCCCTCCCCTCGAGAATGGGCAGTGAAGATATGCTATGCAAGCGAAGGCGTCAACATAGTCAGCTGGTTTGGCTAGGTCTTCCTTCATATCCACATGATTACCAGGTGCCGCCCATCTTCAAAAACAACACGTTACGGTCTGCACCGCCTGGGCAGCTGCTCGTGGCCGTGGCCCCCTGCTGCTTGGTAATATTAATCGTCTGCATCTATGTTCTGGCCCGGTAGCCCGGTGAAGCCAATCAGGTCTATGTCTCTCATTTTTATTGTGTTTTACGATTTGTTCAAGTGCCCAGGCGTCCTCTTTCCCGCCACTTCCTGTTTATTATTACCTAGGTACCTATAGGTACACAGTAACCAACTGGGCATCCTCGACTCTACCCGGTACCTAGGTCTACCCTGGTAAGTAGGTGCCCAGCGCCAGTCGATGGCTGCTGTCACTATTCCTGCCTGCCGAGGTCGTTCCTCTTCACACAGCAAACGTTACGATTTTGTCTCCTCTTCTTCTTCCAATCCATCTAAATCACCACCGGGAGGGTTTTCGTTCCAACCTCAAGCCTGCCGCTCTGCTTCACCTGTCACTCACAACACCAGCTGGGCCCGTCAAGCCGCATTTCTTTACAATGTAGTGCCATGCATTGGAGCGTCGAAGTGCTTTGTCCTTGTCCTCGTCCTGCATCTCGCTCTTCCTATTCTCGACTCCCTCTAAAGGCCATTCCTTCAGCAATGCTAGTGAATCCAATACGCCTCGTCGTCAGCCTCCCTGGTTGTGACGCGGCGAGCTTGGGTGGCCGAGCTCAACCTTCCCTCGTAACTCCTCGGTCTTCCTGGGTCTGCACGCTGCTTGGACCCTCGGACTGCACCGTTGCTCTATGCAAAGGCCGTGACGCTCAAAAGCCGTGGCGCTCAAAAGCCGTGGTGCTCAAAAGCCGTGGCGCTCAAAAGCCGTGGCGATCTAGGCCTGTACCTACGATAGTAAGAGGTGTCCTATGCCCTCCGGGTACGATGGATGAGGGTCTGTTTGCATAATGGGCAGTGCCTTGCTGCTTGGTGGTCTTTAGCTAGATCTGTTTTGATCGGACGACTTTACAGCTCGATCTGACCCCCTCCCCCCAACCTTCATCGAAGCCCTCACTGGAGCGAGGCCACACAAACTCTCGACAATGACCGGACGTTGTCTCTCCCACACCGCCAGTTTTGGCTACAATCTTCCATGCCTTCACTTCTTGTCTCGAAGCCTCCATGAATGAACAGGTGGTTACAATCTATTGTCTGTCTTTTGTCTATTCCATCGCAGTCAGTATTATCTAGCAGGCTGACTTAGTACGGGCCGCCGACTGACCGACTGTCAAGACAAATAGCTGTTCCCATCACCACAGCAGGCCGCCCGATACCAACTACCGCGATAGTTTCACTGCCATTATTAACTCCTCATCTTCGTCTTGACCACTTGTGCTGCTAAGTACCAACTCGCTGTTCTCTTACTAAGGTAAAGCTCCTCGATAAGCACAGCCACAGCTTCTTTCTAGTTCTTACCCTGACCTTCAAGATACTGTCATATTCTCCCTTCCCACCTTTCCCTTTTGTATTTTGGGCTTTTCTGATCAGTCCTTGTTGGGTGGACTCATTTGCAGGGCAACAGATGCCGGCACTACTGCTAAAAGTGCTAGAACATCACATCACCCCAGCCGGTCCGCAATTTCCTGTATTGTACGTCCCTATCTCTTCCTTCTCAATTACGCCTGCACCATCCACTCGTTGGGACCTTCGAAGTCTCTCTCAAGAGCACCACTACCATCATTACCACCGACACTATACGACAACTTGCGGCGAACCTCTCTCAACTGCTTCCCCCTTTCTTTCCTTGGACTGGTGATCGGAACCTCCCAGTCTCCTTCTCCGTAGCAGCTATATACTCCAAGGTTTATTTAATTGTCTCTTCTCCTTCCTTCTAGTAAACACTTTGCTTTCCTTCGTCTGTTTTGTCCATTCTGCAAGCGTCCTACAGGTGTGTGCTGACTTGGGTTGTCCATCAGACTAGACATCCGACATTCCGAGACCTTCTCCTTCCCTTCCTCATCAACAAGTCCTCGTTCAGACTGGACGAAGTCACGCGAACGCTTTCCCTGATTTGATCGTTACATATCGACTGAAAAATGGTGTTTTGCGGTCAAGCCTTGACCAACCTTGACCGTCAAGGTATGGTTCTTCGGTATTGCCTTTGCGCTTCCTTCTTCTCGTCTCTCAGTCTCTGCCACCTGCCACCGATGTGTCCGGGCATCTGTTTTCATTTGCTCTTCTTATGTTGACGACGACCCTGTCCCCTCGCTCGAGCGAACGTCTCCTAAGCCGCAGCTCCTAAAACACCAACACCTGTTTAGTGACAGCTCCCAAGACCCACCGGCCAGCCAGCACCACCCGACTCGACCATCTTCAGGCTCCTTGTTCCCCGCTGTGCAGCCGAGCTGACATTTATGCTCCATAGGCGTTCATTTCCAACAATGCCTGACTACCTTCAACCGTCGTTCATCAATCTGGTAACCCATTCTACCGATCCCGGAGTGAGTAAGCCCTCCTCTCACCCTTGACCAGATACTTACCTCTCTCCCTACCGGGTCCGGTTTGAATCGTCCCTCGAAATATTCACAACTAGCAGAAGCACAGCTCTCTACCGTAGGCCGCACATCAAGCTACTCTGTATGAAGAATGGCCGGGATATATTGATTGGACTGAACGGCTGCTTTGAAATCTGCTAGATTCGGAACGTGTGCCTTCTCTTCGGCCTGGAGGCGATCCTAAGAAAGTTGTGCTCAGATGTCGATCAATTCCTGCGGTGAATATTAATGAATACCATTGCCATCACCCCTTGGGAACATCTGGTTCATGTGTTGTACTGTCACCGAGCTAACAGCCCAGGGCGTTATCATGTCCTAAAGTTACAAGAGCTCAGGCAATACACTTATTACTTGATCGCAAACTTATTTCATTAGTCCTGGAGAGCTTACACTGGCTTCTTCTGATCTAAATCAAGCTCCTCGTTATTTTGTGTACCGCAGACGACTAATCGTATACGGGTTATCACTGGCTGTCGGCAACCAATCGGTCAGCAAACCACCGAGTTCGTTGAAGAAGGAAGGATTTATAGGTCATGGAAACTCACCAGAAGATTTGCTCGCCGTCGTTTCCGAAGTCGACGTAGCTTTGTGGCAACGCTGTTGACCCTTCTGCTGTGACAAACTATACACTTCTTCCTCTGCCCAGGCCTAGGCTCGACATTGTCTCCAGGGATCGGCTGGAAATCGGGATGGGCAGGCGGTGCTGTCGACCGAACGATAATTTCCAGTTCCAGTCAAGGACCAGAAAAGCCTAACAAAGTTCTAAGGCGGGCACCTCCCACGCCCGATCATGTCGGTCCGGAAAGTTTGTACCATTCAATGTTCGACTGTCATAACAAACCGCGAAGGTATTGAAAAAGTGAACGACTAACAAGTCTGGCTGATTACCTTGTACAATATGTAATCATTGATTCCGGCACTTTTGGAGGCCCGGCTCGCTGCATAAGATGGCTCTCTGAGCGAACTAAGTCGACCCACCTACAAGAAAGACTATCCGGCCACACTCCTCGGACTCGACCTCACTGCCTCTAACTCAGCCGTGCCTCTTCTCTGACGCTATCATCTCAACTTTGGATGAATCAAGTGCACGAGTGCACGGCCTTTCAGAAATTGTGCACTTTCCCCGACTGTTGCCGACCAGGGCTGGCACGTTCACTCCCAGCTGCGCGCGCCTCCCCCGTATATCGCAGGAAACATAATGACAGCGTTTACGACGCCATATGCCGGTCCTGATCCTGGTTTCGGTGTGTCGGTCAGGGATTTGGTGAGGGAATCGAAGCCGAGCAAATCAAGCAAGCCTATAAGGTATATATAAGGGTATTTATCTACAAGTAGACGGGTGGTAGTAACTCGGCGGCTCGGATCGCTCAGTAAATGACTACTCGCCGTCCACTGTCGGACCTGTCTGAGTATTGCTGCCCGCTTCTCCTAGAACTTCTGCCCTGAATTAACTGTATTCAATTTAGAAGCTAAGAGCGGCAGGCTTAAGGTTGGATTAAGACTGGAGGACAGCACAACAGGCTCACGTCTTAGGCCTAGGGATGGTGATGGTGATGGTGATGATCATTGTAAGCATAGACATCCGCGTTTAGAGCTGTGTTGATCAATGTATCTCTGTCTGGGCCATCTGTCTTGATATTAGCAAGCCGGAAAATAGGCATGGTTGATCCTTGGTCCCGGGTTATTTATTCGGTGGTTTATTGGGATAAGACATATCTGTATCTGTATGTGTATGTAACTAATCTCGGAATAGGGTTCCACATGACACAGCCTTCAAGCGAGATAAGAAATACCAATAGCATCTTTGACATTTTGTTCGCTACTAGCTTGCCTGATTATAATTGCCTTTGGACCATGATCTCATCCTTGACCTAGGCCTTTACGAGTATGCAAAACCCTAAGGCTGTCAATTCGTTGAATTAGTTGGTCAGATGGTCTAAACTACCTACCTATATAAGAGATGATGGATACGGCAGACAGGCAGATAAACAAACAAATGAACACTGGCTGCATATGTATGTAGGTCGCGGGTTAGGGCAAATGGTACAAGTGAACAGAGTAAAGAGCTATCGGTAGGGCAATGTAAATCACTCCCATTTCTTCAATGATTCCACTGAGCAGTGTCAAGACGGGGAGGTATCAAAGGGCAGAGACCGATCTCGTTCTCGAGTCCGGCCTATGTCATTTATTCCCTTATTATCTGACCTAGGCGGTGTAACCAGCCCATTCCAGAGACAAAAGAAAGCATGAATGACTAAATCTAAGGGCAGACATATCGCTCCGATGGGACATGCGTAAAGTGTTGATAGAGAGGATTGCAAACTCGTCCGTCTCGTAGTAAGCAGTAGGAGTTTAGCATCTGTCGATACGGAGACGACAGGAAGGCAACAAATAGACCAGCACCATCATGTGTCACATAATCTGGCGGCGGATAAGCATCCGAGGGGTCGAATGCCTCGAAGTTCAGGCTTGTCTCGCAGCTTAAGAAGGATGGACTGATAAATAAAGAGACGGAAGCTGGAGACGCTGCGACATATTGAGGAGAGTGAAGTTGCAATAATCAGCTACCCAGCACACCCGAAGGACAAAGCAGCCAAGAATATATGTTCTTGTGCAGCTCGGCGTGCCGCTTCCGAAGGAGTATCGGGAGGGAATGCTCTGAGACAGCGTCGAGGGTCGTAGCTACAAGGCATGTGTCGTCGCTAATCTGCTGAAATGACACGCACAGGATTGAGCATCTTCAGGGAGCACTACAGCGAGAAGAGGACATATGGACAGTGCCGGTGATCAGCTGGTGGTAAGTCCATGGCATGTGTCTTTAGTCGACCAGGGAGGGGATGCATATTGATATAATAGATTGAAGTCGACCCTAGAACCGAAAGCTATCTAAGGATGTATGCACTCTACGTATCAGCCAGGGTGGGTTGGGCATTATTTTTCTCTAGTCACATGCTGAGACTATTTACAAAGAAACCCAGTCCGTCGCACGCGAGCCTCAGCTTCAGATTCTCACGCACATGCAAACAAACAAAAGAACAGGCACCGCCGATCCCATGATGAACCATCCAAGGACTCCCTGTAAGGTGATAGATTATGTCCACGTCGTATATAGACGTGTCGAAACGTGCGAGAGACGGCCGAGTGCAAGTTTGGATGACGTGAGTAATGGTCAGCCAGTCATCCAGGCAAGACAGTATGGTTATATCACGACCTGGTAACGGCAAAGCTGGCCTGGGAGGGACTGCAGGCAGTCCACCGTGAGAGCCGGGTGTTGTATTCATGCGCCCCCGCAGAAAGGGTAGCAAGATCGCCGTCGAGCCAGCCCATGACGACCGGTGCCACTACCGCCATGCGCCTCATCTCGACAAAACGGCGCCTCCAGAAGGTCAGGAGAAGCTTGCTGCTCTTGATTACGGCCTTGAGATTCGCCACCGCCTCATCAACGGAGAGGTACTGCCACTGACCATAGTCTATTAGCGGGGCGAGCGAGGCCTGCGCGTGCTCCTGTTCCCTCTTGATAAGGGGGATAAGCGTGGCCCTAACGCGTGCGATCTCAGCCGTGCCGGCCGATAGGCTAGATGCTAAGAGGTCCCTAAGCTCTGTAACGTAAAGTCCCCACCCGGGAAGTAGAACGGCCCTAGAAATAGAACGGCTATACACATTTTAGCCAGCCCTTCAACCTTAAATATCTCAACCACCTTTAATCGTATTAACTAGATCTATATATAGAAATAACCTTAAAGCTCGTCTTTACGATATAGTTTAGTCTAGTTACTATCGTAATAAAGGTTTCTGTTATAGTTCTAGCTATTACGTTATCGCCTTTATATATCCTCTTAGCCGTCTTTAAACTCGTTAACTATATCTGTAAAAACTTAGTTATTATTCTTATAAATTTTCTGTTTTTTCCGAGGCTATAACTCTTTAACCGTAGTCTATAGCCTTATATTATCTTATTATAGCTTAGCTATTTCGGCTGTTTAACTGTTTATAGCTTTACCGGCTTTATTAATTATCTAGTCTTAAAACTTTTAAAAGCTTTTTTTAATCCGCTTTACTTAAGCCTTTAAATCTTAAGACTTCTATAAAGTTTTAATTTAAGACTTTAAAAGGTTTAACAGGCTAAATTCGAATAATATCTCGAAACTTAAAGTAATTAATTAACCTTTTTCCTTTAAAACTTAGTTTATTACTTTAGTTAAATTCTATAAAACTAACTTAATTATACGAAAGCCCTTCCGGATATTATACTATATAAAAGCCTTCTCGGCCGCCTTATAATAATACTCGAAGGTCTTCTTCTTATTTATAACGAAGGAAATTAAAAGGTAGTTAACCTTAGCCGTTTTTTAAGTATAATAGGTCTTAAAAAGAAAAAAAAAACCTTTATCGTAAAGCTAAATAAAATAAGAAGTTTTAAAAGGAAGAAAGACTATATAAACTCGATTTATTTAAGCCCGTACTATAATCGAAAAGGATAAATAAGTCCGTACGCTATCCTAAATAAGAAAACGATACTCGTACCTAGCCGGCTATATCTTAAAGAGAAAAACCTTTATAAACTATCTATAATAGATCTCTCTTATAGACTAGCCGTTCTTTAAATAATAGTATTTATAGTTAAAAACGACTTTAAAAAACTACTACCGTTAAAATAATTTACCTTCGAAAATTAATACTAGTATTAGCCGGCAGTTATCGGCTATAATAGCCTCGATTATAAACGTCTACGAGTTAGATTTACTTTTTATAAAGTTAGCCTTTTTTAATTCGGAAAAGCTAAAAACCTTATAATAGTAAAACTCTTTAAAAGCTACCTTATTCTCGTTTATATTAATAATATCTTTTATTTTAATACCTTTATCTTTAATAAGGCTTCTTATAACTTTAAAATAGTCTTTTAGTTTCTCTTTCGTAGCTTCTTTAGCCCGGCTTTATTTAAAAGAGTTCTTAACCTTTATTTAGATCTTTAAGTAACGTAAAATAAAACAGTTAACTTAATACTAGCCGAAGTAAATATTTTAGCTTCCTTAAAGCTATAAAACCTCTTAAGCAAACTTATAAACCGTAGCCTTCGAAAAGGCTCGGTATAAAGCTTCCTCGGCTAGAATCTAGTTATAAATACCTTTCTCTAACTATAGCAATAGCTTTTAATAGTTTTCGTAGGCTTTTTAGCGGCTAACACCGCTATATAGCCGTCGTAATAAGATACCGGTTACGATATTATATATTTAATAAGCTTTTCGGAATATAGCCTTACGTAAATTTATTTCGTCGATTACGCTAAATAGCCTAACTTCTTTAAAGTCTAAAAAAGTTATTTTATATTTTTTTAGAATTATTTAAGGTTATTATAGTTATTTTTAAAAGTAATATAAATTAAGCCTAAGTAATAGGTACGGGGGTAATTACGCGTTCTATTTCCAGGGCCGTTCCACTTCCCGGGTAGGGACTCTATATAGAGAGCTGTATGGTCTGTGTGTAGCGCAAGTCGAGTGTGCGGCGTAAAGGCTCATGATATCTATGAGGTGGTTGAGGATCGAGCGGCTGCTAAAGGGACGAGGACCAAACCACAGGGCTAGGAGCGGCAACTGCTAGTTTTCGTCAACCTGCCCGCCGTGGGTGGAGGAGGCTGCGTCAGGATGCTCGGGGAGGAGTCTGAAGAGGCGCAGGAGGCTCGGGTACGTGATGGGTCTTGGGCGGTGGCGGACGAGGTCTGGCATCTCGGCGTTGATGACCTGGATAAGGCTTTCGCGCGACAGGTTCTCCCAGGCCCACTGTGCGAAGGGACGAGACTCGGCTGGAGCCCGCGCATGTTGCGGCTCCGCGTGTACTGCTCGGTGATGCGGACCTATGCCGTGCGGATCCTGGCGTTAGACGTGACAAGGGCAGCCTCGAGCGCCTGGACAGCGCGCTGAAGGTCATCCGACATGTGAGAGGGTGGAGTGTATGTATATGAGTGTAGGGCCCCAGGTGTAGGTACTGGTTGATCTGTCAGGGAGAGGAAGGGGACAGGAAGAAAGACGGGGCAGAAAAGGAAGAGAAAGCCCACGATGGAAGGTGTGGTGTTTTATGCCGTTGTTGCCTTGTGGTCACGGCGGAAACATACTGCACGTGATGGATGTGAAGTGTCATGTGATACGATGTGATGTGATGGTACTTATTTACTTCCAACGTTGCAAGGTTCCAAGGTTACAAGGTTGCCGCGCTGTTAGGGATGGCGGGGTAAAGTCGGGGGTTAATGGCGGGGTAAATACGGTACGAGCACACCAAAGATGGTCGGATCGAGGCAAAGTTGGCTCTTCTGCAATAACGACACAGAAGAATAGAACAGAAAAGCTTCAGGCGGTTTCTTTGTGCCGAAATCAACTTAGCGGTCTACATTAAATATATCGAGCTGTCGTGGTTGTCTGCCGGCTACTGTAAGTCGCGGGAAAAGCGAACAAAAGTCGCTATGCACTGTACTGCACTGTGGTATATCTGCCACCTTTGCACAGCTATTCTGTTATAACTATGCAGATTATCGCAGATAAAAAGGGATATATATAGTGTAAAATGACAAGGCGAATCTTTTAATACCAGCCATGTCTATCGAGTTGCTTCTAATGGCGAGATGTAGGTGATATTGTGCAAGCCACACACGTTTAGCCCCCGTATAAAGCGAGTCTTTGTCCGTTAAGCCTGGGAAGACATACATTTGAATAGGAGGACACCTGCGAGTTTATAGATATTAATTACTGTGCTATATTCATTCAACTAAATTTACCCCAGAAGAGGTGGACTTTTCGGATCTACTTATAGTTGATGTTGATTGTGGCAGCGCACAGACCCGCATAGCAGAATGCTCTACGTACCTACTTACAGTAACTTCGAAGAATCTGTGTTGTATTATATAATTTATATTACAGTAAAAAGGCTACACATGATCATAGGTTTAACAATTCCATATTTTAAGTTATATATTAAGTTGTATATAACAGTATAGGCAAAAGCTTAATTAAGAACGCGGATATAAGTGCGAATACTAATGTGGAGAACGGCATTCCGGTATAGAAACATAGATTTATTACTCGGGGTATATCGCCCAGGCTTGATAGTCGCTTAATTGCTATGCCACGAATCTCTTAGCTCGGGAAGACGAGCCTTACTTGACTGCGACCCTATGCTTAAAGAAGAAAGCCTAAGAAGCCGAATCAAAGTAGATATAAAAGGCCAGCATCGACCCATTTAACGACAACCGGTGCGTTTGACAAAATATATATTGAAGCGTATGGTTGCTCGATAGTTCTCAGCTAACCTGTCATCGGAGATACTAAAGGCTTTCGACGAGATAGAGGAATGGCGAGGGTCATGTCTGAAAACTATCCATGTCCTTCTCGTCAACGAGTATGGTAAGGTTTGAGAAGGAAGACATGCACAATCGCATATCCCATTGGCCTTTTGAACGTCTGCCGGACCATTATTTCAACTCACACCCAGGCACCACGTTTCAACATTATATCCTCTCTTTTTTCCTTTACCTAAGGTCGCACGATATCCGAGCTGCAGAACCCCTCGGGTTGGTATACTATGAGAAGCTTTGGAATCACAGCTAACCTTGCTTTTAAAACATTCCCTATCTCGGTAGCCCCAAGTTGGACCGTCTCCAAAGCATCAGCTGCATTGTAGCTCCATGATTCCCTGGAAGGCGCACGGCACGGTCTTTACTGTCAGTATACCACCGTATTTAAGGAGCTGAAGCTCACAAAACGTAAGGGGTGGAACCAGCATGGGATTATCCAGTGAGATACAACAAATACGACTAAATATAATATACAGCTAACGGAGGTAAGGGGAACCCTGTTGCAGATCCTACGTCATATGAGCATGATAGCTCTGTTCGCCTCAGGACATTTAGACCGGAATAAGGGCGTTCTGATGTGCATTATTCATGACTTCGCTAAGCCTGTTGTTGGCGATCTCACACCAGCGGACAATATTCCGAAACTTAAGACACACCGTCGGGAGGCAAAGACTATAGACTTTATACACAAGCCCTTTGCAGCAGCTGACGATAAGCAGTCCGGTAACGATTTAGTCAGTGTATGGCAGGGCATGACAGGGTATGTTCATGGCAGGCGAGACTATAAGTTACCTACGTCCAAGATTTGGATGATCTGGAGCTACTTTTGCAAATGTCAGAGTATGAGCATCGATGGGACGGCAAAGTCAGTCTCGGGGAATTTCCTTTGTGGCGGGCAAATTGTGTCTAGCGGAGTCGCAACTTTTGGCTGGAACATTCTGTCCGAGCGACGTGGATAGAAGAACGGAGATGAGATCTGGAATAACGAGCAGCGGACGCGGAAGGAGCAGCAAGATCAATACTATGAAACATCGGGGGCAGTTCGAGCTCTCAGCTTTGCAAGAAGATATGCTGTTAGCGTAAGCTGAATTGTCCGTAATGATGTTTCTCGCTATTAGTGCAAAGCGTGATTTAACAAATATCGATAATGATTAGATGGCTAAACAGGTGATAGCCAACAATCCACTTCTATGGCGCGAGCTGCCCTTTCCTTAAGGGTAATTGATTAACAAGCCTTGAAGGATAACATTCTGCCTCGAGTAAAACACTCTCGCAACTTAGTTTCATCGACCTCTCTCTCACGCGACCCTAACGCTACGCTGCGGTGAAGCAGTTCATTAACTCACACTAGGCTTTCGCATTAGCAGCGCTAACAGGAACAGTCGTAGTAGCACCTCGCTACGGTACTTTGGCGCCACCATTGCTTTCACGGGAAACAACTTAGCCGAAACTGGGAGACGAATCCGCTAGGTAGTAAGGACTCTACTAAACGTGTAAAGTCATTGCATCTAAATTTCAGACCGCTTAAGTAAGCTTATCCCTCGGGAAGGAGTCCAAAACTCGAAGAGTAAGAGTACTACTACAAGACGAGCTTTTCGAGACCGCCGTCTCCTCGGCTAACAAGCGTCCAGAATATGTGAGGATGGGCAACTAGAGACTGTCAACTTAAGTATCGGCTCCGTAATGTTTATACGAAGCCTGGATTCAAGAGCTCATATTGTGAAAGGCTTCACCTCGATATCCACATGTTTGCAGGAGCCTCCTAAGAAAGTCGTCCCTGACGCTGTGGAAAGAGGGTTAACAGGAGGAGCTGGCTACAGCTCAGAAGGCTGCTAAGAACGCGAGGACTAAGAGCCGTAACAACGCAGGTGGTTAGTTCTAGAAAAGCCACGGCTAACCGCAAGACTAGAACAGAGAACAGAAATAAATAGACAAAGGGTATAAAGTTATGTTAAATAATTAGACAGCATAGTTAATTAAATTGCCTAGCTTACATATATAGATCTGAAAACTAGCTTAAAAAGAACTAGAAGTTTTCTAGTCTTAAGGCTACCCTCGGGCCTTGCCCGAAAAGGAGTAAGCTTAAGAACTTTATATTTACTTTAGTGTATATTCCGTGCCGTATACTTCAGGTCTTATTATCGTAAAAGGCTACCTATACTACAGAGGTAACAATACGTTATAAAGGTTAAGTTTAAGTTTAGTAATTAAATCTAATATATTTACAGTATTATAAAAATAAAAGGTCTTATTATAACATCCTTTAACTATATATATATACGTAGATTTATAACTTTAGCTATAGTGCTTACGCTTTCTTTTATATATACGACTTTTACTATATTTATAACTTTTATAGGATCTATAACCTTTACTATATTTATAACTTTTACTATATTTATAACTTTTACTATATTTATAACTTTTACTATATTTATAACTTTTACTATATTTATAACTTTTACTATATTTATAACTTTTACTGTATTTATAACTTTTACTATATCTATAACTTTTACTATATTTATAACTTTTATAGTATCTACGACTTTTACTGTGTTTACGACTTTTGCTATATCTATAACTTTTGCTATGTTTATAACTTTTATAGTGTCTACGACTTTTGCTGTGTCTACGACTTTTGCTATGTCTACGACTTTTGCTGTGTCCACGACTTTTGCTGTGTCCACGACTTTTGCTGTGTCCACGACTTTTGCTGTGTCCACGACTTTTGCTGTGTCCACGACTTTTGCTGTGTCCACGACTTTTGGTAATATGCCGTGGCCCGTCGCGGCATCTGGCATCCAACTCAATTTCAAAGGCGCGCCCACCGAGTGTGGGCAATATCTGGCAATACTTAGGTATATGTCTGAGGTAGGAATGGCTCCCTCACTTCTTTCAGCCCGAACTACAACTGTCATAAATCAAAGTTGCGACAGATCGAGTTATGAGATTGGGCAGGATACTACCCTCTTCACTCGCTGTTGAAGTGGCCTACCGCGAATGGGGTTACAAAATGCACACCAACTACGGTTTGCTTAGGTACATGTGTAGATTTTAATACTCAGGTCATCTTGTATGCCTTACGCAAGATGTTTAAGCGCTTTAATGCTTATGCTACTATTTCCAAATAATCTAACGTCCCCTAACTTCAGGTAATGGATCGCGATTCCAGGAAACATAGAGCAGAGTGAAATTGAAACATCCCAGTTACGGGCATCTAGACGGGAAATCATTTTCGTCAAGAGGTCGAGACGCTGCTTAAGGGCCAATATTGTCCTCCTTGGGCAAAAACGTCATGTCAGATTTGGTTGTTGTAGAGATCTCATATCACCTGTACACTCTTTATTCCCGCAAGAATAGATTTAATAGCAGGCGCAAAACGCTGAGCTGCTATTCCTAGTGCGGCAGGATCGTGTAGAAGATGCGGTTTCGAGCGGGACAAAGGCGAGGTGCGTGACGGGGAGTGATTTATGATTAACGGGAATAGCTTCCTTGGTCTAACAAATTGGACTGACTTGGCTGAACTTCCTTTTCGACATAGGTATATGTAGACCGTCCGAAAGTGGAGTCGAGGATACATACAATGGGCAGAAAGTCAAGCAATTGGTGCATGCTATCGGACCCTTGCATTGATGCAATAAACACCGACCTGCACAGGGAAGTGGAATTCTGCGGAAGCAAGTTAGTTCGTCCAATGGCCTGTTGCAGTAAACAATTGTCATTTCTGAGTGTGTTCAAAAGCATCAGCAGGAAACACCTTCATCTGCATGGTTAGAGACACGGCCCATTTTCGTACGAGAAGTAACGCTATCAAGAATGAAATACCTACTCTTGAGTCCTCCGGCTGTGAATATAAACATGCTGTTTCAATCTTCCGTTATAATACTTTCGACATGGTTATGTAAGTGCTTCTGACACCTTGGTACTCATGCTCTTCTCCATCCACAGCTTGCAAGAATGCCGAAGACTGCCGTCCAGTCTGGTACTACTGTGCTTTCACCTCCTGGAAAGGAAGCATCCTATATACACCGTGGTGTCGCAATGTTGGCTTATTGCAGAAGATGCGCCTACAAGCCAAACCAGCCGGGTTGAACAAGTGAGAAGTGGCTGCTAGGCGTTCGAGCAGGCAGGACGTTCGTGTTACCCGCAAATCTTCCCACCCCTTCCTTGTCTTTGACATATAATTTGTTCCATAGGATGCTTTCCAATTTTTGCCGAGAGGATCGCGAATCAATACTCGGCTCAGGTATGGTAGGCCTGGCATGTACGCAGCTTTCTCAGCTGATGATTTCCCTCATTCGACTGCGACATCCCACAGCATTGGCAAAAGACACAATACTGCGAGGGGAACTGAAAGGGGACTGTACCCTGAACGAGCACATTTCATGCTGGGACCCATTCACGGAGAGCAAGGCATCTCTCACATTCAATGTGCAGCTAGAACGCTCACAAGGTGCATTGGTCGATCAACGATAGTAGCAAAAAATGACCAATTCGAATTCCATATTCCCACCCGTGGCCTAGGTGTAAACGGAGCGCAGGCGTGATTTGCAGTAGCAGAAAAATAAATTATTCCGTTTCTTTTCGTGAGGTGCATGCGCATGATCGTTTTTATGATCAAGTTCTCTGCCCAAGAGCGTGTTGACGATACAAACGCCTCACCTGCCTTTCCCGGCTCTGCAGTAGATTTGCAGTAGATTTCTACTAGCTGGGAAAGGCGCTTTTCCGACGAGGCGAGAACCAACCGCTTGGCCTCCTGATTAATGGACCTCAAGGATTCTGCTCTCAGTGCTTGAGTAGTTTGGGTAGAGACCAGGAGGCGTGGGATCCGGACATGTACGTCTTGACGAGTAGGGCTTCTAAAGCTCCTTTCTTCGCCTCTACCGACAACTCGCTGTGGCCATGTTTTTGATAATGTGTTGCATCTTGTAAAATGGGGTTGCATCATGGACGTCTTTTGATGGAAATTTTTGAAATAAGTTGCGGATGCAAATTGGCCTCAACAGCCAACATTGAATGCTGCTGTGGGAGCGTGTGTTTCAAGTAGCCCAGAGACAAAAGTGAGCAGCATGCTCACATCATCATGTCTTGACCTAGAAGCTCCAGACAGTGTGCCTAGGGAGTATCAATTCCTGTATCTCATTTTCTGTAGAAGGCATCAGTCAAGGCATGGCCGAAATGTTGGTCTGTCGATCTTCGGCGAGTTGGGAATATTCGGTGTACTCCTGAGTTAATAGTCAGGAAGCGAAGCCGTGCGTACTGCGCAGTTGGCATCGAATCGACTCCAATGTCTCTGTGTCAATTGCATTGCACAGATAAGCATTTCCAAGCTTATATATGTAGAAGGACTGTCCAGATAATAAACTCAATTGTGTATTTCTCCCATCGATACGGGGTACGTATTCACATGCTGCTTACTGACGCTCCCGAAAGATCCCATGGGATATCGTCCTGGTCAGATGCGACAAGGTACATATATGCTTCGATAGCCATGAGTATATGATGATTTTGCGTTCTCGTCTTGAAATGAAGGATGCCTGGGCCTTGCCTACTCTTCCGTCGGCGTGTGGCCTGTTGGCACATGTATCAACGCGAGCCCAAAATAACACCACACCAGGTATGGAAATCCATACTGGTCATGTTTCTGTGATCGAGAAGGGACATAGGTGGCCCCGAGATGTCATCAGGTATTGCCTTCGTTCCAGAATGAATTACAACGAACTGCACCCGGCAGGCTGTTCGCTGTAGCCACACGACCATTGCTACGCTAGACATATACCTAGGTAGCTCCCGTTATCAGAGGGTACCATTTTTCCAACCTGGCGGAGGCCTCGATAGATCTCTTTACCGTACGTGACCACAATTTATTGATATGAGTGGGGCAACGGCGTGGTTGTTGTGTTAAATGAGGTAACTGGGAGCTGTATTTGTTGAAGCCTCATCCTTCAATTCTCAGATTGGCTAGGTGCATGTCTAGACGTTACCTATACAAAGGTATACAGAGAATGATATGCTGTGGTGAGCAACCACGGTAATCAGTCTAAGTGGTACGAGAGAACTTGTTTACCAATATGTCATGCGACTACGCAAGCTTCATCGAACAAGCCCGTCGCTGTTTCTGAAGCAACTTCCAAGTATCCCACAGACGGCCAGGTTCGACAGCCCGTCCCATCCTCGAGCGGTATTCCCCAGAATAGCTCGCAATAAACAGCACAAGCAGAAGCACAAGCACAAGCAGAAGCAGAAGCACAACAGAAAACGCCACGAAGACGCGGACGCGAATGCGAACTCCGTTACACAGCGACACAATCAGCATGCTTCAGGCTCGAAGCCCAGTGTATCGGCATCCAGGCTCGACTTGAGAACAATTGCCAGGGCCGAACTCGACCACCAGCCTGAGGGTCAAGGCCAATGTGAAGGTAAGGTGAAAGTGAAGGTGACGGTCAGGAGGGTGCTTCTCGTGCTGCTGCCGCTCATGTCACTGCCAGTATGTCTATGGATAACACAACAATATGATCCATTCATCCTTCGGGATCATCAAATAGTATTCTACCAGGGTGCAGTGGGTGGGAGGGGTGAGCCAGTCCAAAATGACACATGCTGATCATAATCGCATCTACTAGGGACAGACCCAAGGACAGACCCAGTGACGACCGCCCAAGGCCCCATCTTCTGTCCAAGACGTGACCCTCCCGTCCTGCCCCCCGACTTGGATCCGAACCCAGGCCTCCAGCCGCCACCATATATCAACGACGCGGACGCCTTCATGTTTTACCACGAGAGACGCGCCCTGACCCTTCGCCACGCCCGCCGCAAGATGGGCCACGACGCCTTCGTCCGTGACGGTCTCCACGAGTGGGAGGCCTGGCACGTCGAGAGCATCGGCTTCTTTGCCCGCGAGAGGATGGCTGAACTGGTGGCGCGGAATGGTTATTTCGATACCAGGGAGCTGGGAGCTGGATTGGTGAAAGTTGGACAGTGAAAGACGACACGAGACGAGACGAGACAGGAAGAAGCGAGGGGACTGGGCAAAGGAGGATGGCAAAGACACAGGCACACCTTTCACGGGGTTGTTTGGTTCATCGTGCTGGTAGTATCTGCCCAGGTGCCCCGTCTACAGTACAAACAAACGGCGTTTGATGATTTTCCGGGGCAGCAAAACTCGTTTTTATGTCCCTAAAGTGAACCCAACCGATCGAGTGGCTCACCTGGATGCCCACCTGCTTCTCATCAACTCACAGGGCCCTGCCTTGTGGCTCTCCTCTGCCTCGCCCGTGTTCCTTGTCAGACGTACACTCTCCTCCCTCTCCATATCCCTCGTTTCCATCTCACCCGTCTCTCTATCCTCCTGGTCCTCTTAATGGGATGAGAGTGCAGCAGCGACAGCAACATGTTCGACGCTGGTATTGCTGTCATACTCCATCTTCTCAGTCGCCGCCACTGCTTCCAGCCAAGCCTTGGCCCCATCGAATCCACCTCGGAAGTCGACCGTCCAGACACCACCACTAACAGAATCAGTATCAGCACCGGGTGTGCGCCGCAAAAGCAGCAGCCCGTGACGGTTTGCCAACCGTGCTATATATCTGACCAGCCTGTCGAGCTTCGGGTAGAACACGGCGTCCCAGGCAGCGCCGTGCCCGCGGTGGTTAAGCGCGTCCAGCATATGCTCACGAACGTCGCCGTCCGAGTACCTGCATCTGCGCTGCTGCTTCTGCTACAAGTTGCCGTCGTCGAGAGCCTGAAGCATCAGCAACACGGCGGCCTTAGTATCATGGCTCCACCGCACGCTTACATGCGATGCGGCCAACCTCGTAGGCGCCGAGGAGATACGGGCGTAGTAGTAGCTGGTGGGCACATTGTCAATCTGCTGTGAAACCAGGTGAAGACTTTTGTTAGTTAGGCATAGAGAAAAATGACGACGACCACGAAGACGATGTCGATGAAGAATGGGTTTTCCGATGTGCTCTGTTGTGTTTGCTTGCTGCTTGCTTGGTTTGCTTACCAGTGGACTGTTGGTCTTGAATACGCAGGTGGAAAGGGTTGGAAGAAGGTCGGCGAAGGGGCTTGGGTTCGAACCACAGTTGGTGGACTCGCCAGCTTTTGATGGTGTTTTAGAAGGCATTGTTGTGGTAATTAACCATAAAGTTCCTCTCAGGTCAGGGCTTCGTCGTGTCCGACCGCTTCAGTTGAATATCGCTGTAGTCTGCCTTTTCTCTGACTGCTTGTCGTCGATGGATCAGCGTATGATATGATCCCTTTTCTCTCCTTTGATCAAGGCCAAACATCATCCAGATATGCTGGACCAGGCCGGTGTGACAACTAGAGACACAGTGATCAGCATACACCCCCCTTTAAGTCCCCATCCATCCAACCGGACTCATGCACCCGACATTCCTACCCATTTACCATGGAGACCACCGTCTGTGTGTGTGGTAAGTGTATCTATGATGTCCAGCGAGGCCCGTATCCGAGACGGTTGGGCATCGTGTCTCGCACGTGTCCTGACCTCAGTGTCTGGGCTGTTATGTCTGTCTACTGGGGACATACGTCAGTCTTTACCGAGACGCCAATCTCTTCTCTGTCGTGGGTATTTGGCCGTGGAGAGTGTGATGGCATTGGTTGACCATCGTGGCTCATGCACGCATGCTTGCATGAGGTTCGCATCATGCGAACCTACATACGATATGAAGGCACGTACAGACAGACGAGTACGTACTTGAGGGATCTCCACAAGGTCGAGAGGGTTCGTCCTGCTCTCGCTCATATCGAGACATCTCGATTTTTGGGTATAAAGGTCAGGTCAACAAGATTCAACATGAGCTCTTCGTTTTCCCAGACTTTTAGTCTCGGTCATAACCACTCACCCGATCACACGCTCACTCACAACTCCGGTGTCCCATCTGAGGGCAACTTGAACCGCATTTTGTCTCTCTTCCTCCATCTGTTCTCTCCGCCCCCTCTGCTTTACTCTCCCCTGGTGCTGGGACACCTCATCATGGGAAGAGGGCGATCAGAGGGGAGAGGGCTCCCAGATATACCTCCTCCTAAGATTTAGGGACGCCTTATCAAGGGAGGAGGTGGGATGAAACATACCACTGCATGCCTGGTCTCCTGAACCAAAGACTCGGGTGTATTGAACAGAACCTGCGGTTTCGATTATCACTATCAATATGATGTTAGTTCATTTACTGTCTTGCTTAACTCGGACCTGGTTTTGTTTGAGGAATCCTTTCGTACGATAATGCTAACTCGCTACTGGTAAGACAAACAGACAAATATCAAACACGCTCTCTCCCATTTCCTCTCAGTCCATAGCAGATATCAATCAGAACTCGTTGCAGACAGGGTTGCTGTGAGGATGAAGGGCTGTTGGTAATTTGCAACAATCGCCATCGATCGAGCGTTTCATCATTTTGTCGGCTTCATATTGCTCGTCACAGCCGACTCACTCGACAGAACGTCACCGAGGTACACACAACTTCCGCCCATGACCCATCTTGGACTCTCATCACGTCAGCTCGCAACAGAGCAGACAGTGAGATGAATTTCTTCTCATGTCACCATCAGACAGACAGGGCGACAGTGCTCCTTATGAGCCAGACTTCGTCAACAAAAGTGTTCCCACGAGCCTTGAGTGAGAGCATCACCGACCAGCCAGCAGATGGTGCACCCACGAGCCACGATGGCTACACTTATACCTCAGACACGAAACAGAATTCTTCTTCTCTCTCTCTCTCTCTCTCTCTCTCTCTCTCTCTCTCTCTCTCTCTCTCGCACACACACAAACACACTCAAGCACATGCATGAACAGCCCAACCAAAAACAAACCAGACGATAGTGCTCTTATGAGCCATTAAAAGCCTCTCGATGAAACATGTCGGGGGTGGTTCCCAGCACTACTCACACGAGCATGCCAAAGCCTAACCCAGGTCAGGGGAAACAGGTGGATAACTTGGATGGGTGAAGCGCTTCAGCATTTCGTTGTTCCTTGTTCCTTGCTTCATGATCTTTTCCACGGCCTGGCCGCCCGAGAAAAGGAAGCATAAGCGAGGACAGGGTGAGATTGGAGGAGACGCAGTAGTAGTGTCTGTGATTACCCGAATTGCAAGGAGATTGAAATGGGGAAAGAAATGGGAAAACGGGGGGGTCGAGTGACAGCTGAGTGGAACGAAAAGATGTGTACCGTTCGTTCATCTGTATCCCTCTCCCCCTCTCTTTGCTGCTGGCCTGGCCACCCAAACGCAAGGACGGAGGATAGGTGGAACGGATGGCCGGGTACCCCACAGGCAGAAAGACATCTGCGTGCCTCGGATAGTTCATATATGATGACCTTAGTCTTCTTACTACCAGCATAGACTTGAAGTGTAGACGCTGGTAGTATGTCAGCGATTCGGTCAACCATGTCTCATATTCATGGGCCTGCTGCTGCGCCAGATTATCGTTCTCCAAATCCTGCTGCCCGTGGGTCGTGTTGAATCTCGCCAGCATGGTTGTGAAGTAGACGATATTGTCCATAATCTTGTCTCTGTCGTTGAAAGTCATCTCTTCCTCGGACTAGTACCGCAATTGTGAGGGCTGTGAGGGTGGCGACCAACTCTGTTGTCTGGCCTTGGTTCTGGCCTTGGACTTGTCGCCCTTGTGGGGCGATTGTTGGGCGGACGGAAGTGAGAAGGATGGTTTCTGCTGTCTCTCGTGTCCCTTTCGATGAGAATAAGGAGTATAAACTGTGGGCGCCAGGGGAGGTACGGCAGCATGATGGTTTACTACAGTAAAGCAGACACAAGATGGTCAGCTTGCATTCATGTCGATATACCGAGCAGACAGATGCATAGTCGCCACGCCACCACACCCACACTCATACTGATCCTTACACGGACACAGACACGGCGGCTGGATCATCCGCAGCACATGCTCTCGAGTAGATGGGTCGGCCTTCAGCGCGGACTGTATTTGGAGCAGTTGGGCATCATCGTCTGTGACCTTGTCGATTACGATGTCTTGGTCGGCAGCCATAGAGGGCAAGGTGGAGGAAGCAGAGGCGGGTAAGACATGGTCAGAGACACTGAAGGGGGCGTTATCTGAGACAATCGAGACAGCTGAGGCAGAAGAGACTGCAGAGACTTCAGAGACAGCACTGGCCAGAGTGACAGCAGCCCGCAGACTATTTAGGTCCGGCTCCCAACCGCCAGGGGGTGGCGGTGGTCGTCGGCTCCGAATTCGTTCCTGTCCCTGTCCCTGGCTCTTTGGTTTCAGGCTGGGTGGTGTTCCCGGATCTGGTTTCCGATCCGAAGGCATCGTGACAGACCAGATCGTATGCCTTCAGCCTTGTCAGTGGTGGTGTAAAGAGCGAGTATACTGCTGTGCCGCCCGACTGGTTCAGCACTGCACCACCAGCACCCCTCGCCCTCACAAGCGGACTCGCACATGGTCCAGCCAGCATGCCGAGGTCGACCGGGCACGCTCAGCTCCCACAGGTTTGCGAGCAGGAGCAGCAGCAGCAGGACCATGGGGGGGGGCATGAATCTGCACGAAAAGCCGTCGACAAACTCGGCCGTCCAACTTCCGAGTCGATATCAGACATCGAGCCTGCTCGAGCCGAGTCTCACTGGTCCCGCCAGGCCTCATTACTCCACAGTGACACAAGCTACTGTAGCTGCATCACCGGCACTGGCAACAACAGCCAGACTGACAACCTCTCTACTCATTCCCGCCATGCCCATGGGTCTGATGTTGCTGATGCTGATGCTGCTTCTTTGCCATCTCCTTCTCCTTCACGCGCTCATGTCTCCCCATGCCGACCGGGCCCCACCCGTCATCACCGGCGCGATCACATGAGCATTGTCCAACAGCTTAACGTCTTGCTGCACCGGCTCAACAGCGACGCGTCGAACTCCTTCTGCGACTTCGCAAGCACCTGCGCCGCCGACCGCAGGAACAGGTCACACATGATCGCAGGTGCAAGGAGCTGCTGCTGCTTCTGTTACTGCTTCTGCTTCTGCTTCTGCTCCTCCGTTCTTCCCGCGCCTAGCAGAATCTTCAACATTTCCTCTACATCGGCACTCTGCAGCGCCATATCCCTGAGCTCCGAAGACGGTCCCTCTCTAGGCTCCCCAGGATATCCACACAGGCTTTATAGCCTTCTTCCTTATCCTTTCCCTAGCCAGGTTGCCGCGAACCTTGGCCGCGGCGGCGCGACTGCTACTGGCCTCGGCGGTGAGCGTGTCGACATGACCCTTCTTGCCCTTAATGTCAGCCTGGACGCCTAGCAGGTCCAACCGTGTCCGGGTCTTAAGGGCCCTCTCGCGCTCGGCGATTCAGGCGTCGGTGTCTTCCCTCTCGGCGCGGAGTAATCTCCAACTTGCGCTTAGCGCTGGTCCTGGCCTCGAGGGGCGTAGGCTTGTTGCCGGTTCCCGAAACGGGGCTCGACGTTATGGACAGTCGGCCGAGCGAGGGCTCGGTGTTGTTCTCGTGTGGGTTTTGCCAGTGGGTGGAGAAGGACGAGGAGGTCGGGTTCGGGGTCGGGGTCGGGGAGGCAGTAGATGGTGATATGTTTATAGCTGCAGCTTCTGCTGTGGACGTGGTCGTGGTCGTTCGATTGGCAACACGCGGCTCGTTGCTGTTCTAGCGGTTGGTGTCTTGTTGTCGCGATGACAGCCATAGTGGGTGCATCGGTAAGAAGTCAGATCGTCGACGGGTCTGGGTCAGTGCTAGAAGAAGTGGAGTTAGGGCCTGAGTGTTAGCTACGCTCTCCGAAGGCTATAATGGTTGTCGCAAACGGGATAAGTATTAGTTACTTGTAGACGCGTTCGAGGGCTTACCGCGTAATAGTGTTAGTGCTAGCGGCTGCGTCGGGTATAGCAGGAGGAAGGGAGGCTGCTGGAGAAGTAGGCTGCTGCAGTGTAAGATATCTCTAGGTAGTCCTGCTATGCTAACTACCGTGCCAGGTGCTAGGCACTTAGCTACCTGCTATTACCGGCGAGTACAGATTCGAAAATCGAGGGTCTAGGCGTGTTTTCTATATGAATTCGGATAGGTTGAAACGCCCAGCTGGCGCCTTAGGTGACATCTGGAGCTGAGCATCAACCTAGACACCAACCAAAGACAATCAGGAATGGGGATGCATTGACACATGTTGGCGCAGCAAACAGAGGAAATGTCGGAAAACGACGACGACGACATAACACATAAGGAGAAACGCGTGTGATATACGGAAGACGCGGTAATGGGACGAGAGAGAGAGGTGCGTTATTGTTGTCTTTGTTGTGGTGACCGGACATTGGTTTTTAGGACGTTGGTTTTTTTTTGGGGGGAGGGGGGGGGGAAGAAGTTTTATTTTCGAAGAGACGAATAATCTTGCAGGAAGAAACACCAGAATGACTTATCAATATTTCAGAAGCGTCAAAGCACGAAAACACAAATCAACACACTGTAAACCCCCCGCCCTTTCCTGCCCTCTTCATTTTTGTTTTCCCCGCGCACGCGCAGCAAACCTTACTATCGTTTCCTTACTACCGCCTAGCACGGGACGACAAACTTTCACATAACTTAACTTCTTAACCCTCCCCCGCGATTTATTGCCAACTGACCTAAACGCAACCGTAACCTAACCTAAACAGCGCACCAAAAATAGCGAAGAGAAAGAAGACCGAGGCGGCTCGCAAGAGCAAAACCAGAAGAGAGAAAGAGCGGCGGCGACGCCGTGCCCTCGAGCGGAGACAAACGCCTAACCAGCACGCTCGCGTGAGATCATCGCCTACGGGTGCCACTGACACACCAACCGAAATGTCTGATTCGCCGACAACTGACACTCCCTGATTGAATCCCTACTTGGACGGTGCGATGTCCCTAGACGGGGCTGAGGAAATGAGCGAGATAGCGAGGCGCTTGAGAATTGAATACCTACCAGTTGACTCCTCGAAATCGGAGGTAGATGAAGAGCAGGACGAGGAACAGCCGCTCCCCATACCGGACGGCCCCATAACCCCCAGCTGGGAAAAGCTGATGAAAGAGAAGCCCGACTTGGCTCCTTTTGTCAAAATGACCGCAAGAAAGCAGACAGACAACTTGGTGTTATCTGTGAAGCGAGGGCAGTCCATTTTACAATCTTTAGCATCTCCAGCAAAACACCACCAATTTTCTGTCTTCTCGTTCTGCTCTCGCCTTCTTCGCCATCAGACTGCCCCAGTTAAGGCCACCGCACAGTCTTGTCTTTTACCTAGGTTTTAACCTCAGCCTCTCCTCATCCAACACCGGCAGTATTTATCGCCGTCACCAGCCTCTTCTACAGCATCTCCGTTACTTACCCCCTCCCCCTCCCCGGCTCAATCCCAATGAGTCTTCGGTATCACTACTGCTATAATTCCCCTGCACGCGAAAGTTGGTACTGCGTTGCTAAAACCCGGCCTTTCTCTTGTGTAACACCAGTCGGTACAGCGGAGGAACCTGTGAGCTGCGTGTGACACGCTGCTCGTCTCCGTCATGGGTGGCAGGAGTTTTGGGCCAAAGTACAATTTATTCAATGTTGTGATGCCTCCACTCAGCAGAGTCGCTGATGATGCAGTCCTCGTCCGAGCGAGGACGACAACAGTCAGGGAAGTTCTCGACGTCGTCATCGTCGTCGTCGTCCTCCTCCTCAATTCTACCTCCAGGTCCAGGTTCAGGCCCTGGTTCTTGGCCGCAGAGACCAAAACGAAGACCAAGACTATGCTGGCGGTTGCTTGCAGCTTTGTTCAGGTGTACGGGGGACAGTATGCGGATTTATTCGTGCCGGGAAGTGGAAGGGACAGCGGCATGGAGGCGAGAGGAAGTACAACGCAGGCATGGACAGTGGCATGGACAGGAATAAGGCCAAGGCCAAGGGAAACAGCACATGAAAGGACATCCCACAGGTGGCAAAGACCCTCACCGTGCACCCCCCCCCCGTGCTGCTGGCGGCTGGCCACCGTTCCTCAAGGGCGCAGAGATGTGGTGGGCGACCTCCAAGGATGAGCTGATAGACCTCTTCACCGAGGCATCCCGCCAGAGGCACAGCCGACCAACCGACATGAACCCGCAGAGCTCGAGGGGCCACGGCTGCCTGACGCTGGTGCTGCTGGCTCGTCAGCAAGCTTGTTGTTCACCGAGAGAAGGAGAAGAAGAGGCCAGCAGAAGCGTCGCAGACGACCATCATGTCAACTTCAGCTTCAAGAACGAACTCGCTACGCACGACCTCGCCACACTCGACCCCTTGTCCTACAACGTGCTCAGCCTGGTCGACCTCGCAGGCGGTGAGAAACCGAGCACAACGGACGAGATGAGCCGACAGGAAGGCATCAGCAACAACCAGGGCATCATGACTCTGCGGGCCGCCATGAGGCGTCTGAAGGAGTCCATGATGACGAACAACAACAAGCTAGGCCTTTAATATAGGTCACGGCTTTTGTTTAGCATACTGTATGTAGAAAGTACAAGTACACGATATTGTTTTTTGGCCTCTAGTATAGTAGCGTTAAGTCTGACAACATTTTCTTAAAGCTTTTTATTATCTACAGTTTCTCACTATCTACAGTTTTTTACTGTCTACGGTTTTTCGCCGCCCACGGCTTTTCACTGTCCACGGTTTTTTACTGTCCACGGTTTTTTACTGTCCACGGACTTTTACTGTCCACGGCTTTTTACAGTCCACGGCTGTTTTTCACGGCCTTTTTCGAGTCGCCAACAGAGCTTCAAGAGTAAATAGCTGCGGAGCACTGTCTAGAGGGTAGGAACGGAGATCTGGAAAGGGATTTCAGACTGCATGTTCCGTGCATGCACTGACCGTGGTGAGGTGGCGATTGCTTTACACCCATACCCACCCATTGTCACCTCCACGATCTGACCTGACATGACCTGACCTAGTACCTAACATATAAGACGAGTTACCAGCTGCTGCGTGCCGAGATGAATGGTAGCGTTCGGCCTAATTGCCTTTGTTCTCTCTAGGCTCTATCCCTCTCTCTGTTTTATACCCAGGCTCTGTTTCCGTAACCAGATTTGTACACGATTCACTGTACGGATCGATTGGAAACGATCTGACACATCGAGTCCTCACACCAGATCGAGATTCTTCTGCTTCAGTCATTACGTGATACAGCTGCCAACATGTTACTCCCATTTCCTCTGACCACCGCAGGTCGGGGAATGCTCAGTGCTGCCGGACACACTCCATTTCCCACCCTGATTTAGTAAGGACATAGCAGGCCACTTATAGGTTGCAAGCCAGTTCAGTTACTTCGTCTTGATATCCGCTACAAGATTGGTCTATCTTGGCACACGTCATTTGCGACTTTGCTTCTTGGGTAAAGGAACATGGTGAAGTTAGCCTATTTAGCTAGTGCTGCCCAATATGTGATGGTTGTAGCACGCCCGCTTAGCAGTAGCAGTCAGATAAGAAATGTGGCAGTTTGTGTAGCAGCTGAGATCGACTTCGACTGTGACCATAGCCCCGAATCCAACCTCGTGCTTGAGCAAGGGCTAACAAGAGAGCTAATCAACAGGAAGAATAACAGGAGGAAAAGTGGTCCGGGAGGAAGGCGACTTGGGGACAGAGCCGGAGCCGGAGCCAAGCCTCTGCCACACACTCAATCTCCTCCACACCTACATATCACCTTCAACAAGGACGACGGCGAAGATGACGACACATGTAATTTTGTTATGTACAACCATGCCATATAGTATTCTATCATGCCCGGTCCAAGCCAACAACAGCTCAGTGACAGATACTGCTACTCTTGTATGAGGAGACTTACTACAGCGGCGGCGTATTTCCCCTTATAAAAACCTGCAGTCACCGAATATTAAGACACAGGAGACCTTGCTTCACAGAACATCAAGCTACTATTTCCGTCTATCACAACAGATAATACAATTGTCCATCGAGCGGGATGAGCTAGCTTTGGTGATCACACTCAGCTTCTTTTATCTTTACTGAAACGAGGCGTAATAGGACATGCGATCATAACGATACCTCTCTTATGCTGCTGCTGCTGATATTCCCATACACAAGTGGGCCTGCTTCATCAAAATCTGCGGGGAGGTAGTATGCCCACCGACACACGCCCAATAAATAAGTTTAACATGCCCGCCAGTATTGAGCAAATCTTGGTATCAGGGGCTATCCACTGTGCAACCTGCGATATGGAATCGAGCCTCGCAGGTTTGCGTAGTATCCAACAGCTGCAATGGTCGCTAGGAGCTGTTCGGAGCATGCTCGTCACATTGGTGTCTATCAAGCTCGTGCAAACTGTCTAAGGCGCCCCTTAACCCCAGTTTCATAGAATGCAAGGCTCGATAAATAGTCAACCCACGAGTTGATAAGCTATATGGGAGTTGGTCAGGAAACGAGGGCAGGAAATAGTGGCGACACATAATAAATTGAACGCAAGGGTAGCCACCAGCTGTTATAGAGGCTGCTGACATTGTCAATCGAGCCAGCTCTAGCCCCGCCAGCTGCAACATTCAACGACAAACAGACCTTGGTGCAAAGAGGCGAGTATGTTGGCGAGGTCTGAATGCATATCTGGGCACCGTAAGGCTGTGTGGAGAGAGACCCAGAGGGAATTCGAGGTAGTTCAAGGTTAGTGAGTCAGATTTGGCCCGGTAAAGAAAGTTACTTGATGACTTGTTCAGCTAGACAAAAGGGTGACAATGGGATGCAGGACTGGAATCAGAGACACGAGAGGAGGGGTGGGGAACTTGTGTATTCTTCCAGGAAGTAATCATCTTAAATGAAGCTTAGATGGCCCTAGGCGCTGTAGTATGTAAGTCATAGTGAAGAAACGTCGTCGTGGAGAGACGTAATAAGAATCGTCGGAGGTGGTATAATTAGTCACAGAGAAATAGTAACATATTATGGAAAATAATGCGTGCAGTAGCTGTATTATAGTGTGGTATTTGCAGAAGAGGACGACGAGTAAAAATAGAGTAGAAAGCAATATGGATAGAGCTTACCCTTTCCTCTAAGATGATCGACCGAATGTACAGTGAAAGTATTATATTTTTTTAGGACCATCAATCAACTAACAATTCTTCAGTACCCCGGACATTGAGATATGAGACACTGGAAATGGCAGCACATAGCTCGCTGCATAGAAACTATTCGTCTTATGCACAGAGAAGCGAGAGGGGGAAAAAGCCACTAATGCTCTCCACCCACTTCCTGACCTCTACGTGACCTAGGAAAGGGGAAGGTTAGTTAACTATAGTTGCTAACATGACCTCTCACTATGCTTTAGCTGCCCGGTCTTCTGGAGACGTCGGCAGGTTTAGGTCCATTCTTGTTCGGCACTCTTCCATAGCAATTTGTAACACGGTTACCCTAGGGTACATATTGCCCGTGAACCTCGCCAGGGTTGCAAGCTTAATTGGTCTCCACTAGTCCGGACTTTTTCTTTTCCAATGACCGTTTCCGGGGATCTGATAGCTGCTTAATATGGTGTATATAATGATATCCTCTCCTGCAGTCTGCACCATTTAGGGCTTGGTCGGTCTGCTCAATATATAAGACCTTTGCAACGCTCACTACGGATAGCGTGACGCCGGGGACACCTGTGTATCAGCAGTCAGTCAGCCAGTCAGTCAGTAAATCACTTCGTCACCTGTAGGCATACTTAGCTCTAAAACATCAGTTCCCACATATCGTCCTCGTCGAACTCCGGGATCTGGGATATATCTTGCTCGCAGAAGTGGGTATGCCACTTGAAAACTTCCGGGATAGTTTCAAATACTTCCTCGTTGCCCTCCCATGACGCCACATATCTCCAGCCCCAGCTGTTATCTTCTGGCATGCGACAATATACTGCGAACAGTTTCACATCCTGACCCGTTCCTAAATCCCACCCTCCTCCGACGGTCCACCCATTATCTGTAAGGTATATCCAACTATTCAACTCGTCGGGCGTCTTCACACGCGCCGAGTATATCTCGCCATCCTCAATCAGCCCCCACCAGGCTGCAAACTGATTTATAGACCGCCAATATCCCAGCCCAGGGCCGTATAATCCATCAACATGTTCAGCCAACGATCTGAATTCTTCAGGGATCGAGATCATACCCCGGACCTCCTCTAAGCTCTTTTGCTTTAAAGCCTCTTCGATAGCAGAGAAGTATTCGTCCTGCTTGCGAGTTCGCTCGCCGTTGTCGATAACAAAGGTGCCATCAAGGCCTAGTCGAGGAGCGAGGTCATCGTAACGATCAAGTAGCTCAGCTGGGGCTGTAATCCCCTCCTTATCGAGGATCTCTCGGTCGCCAATCAGGTGTTTGAGGACTTCTATACGTTGCTTATCGACGTCGAATTCGATTCCAAAGTCACCCGCCGCAGGCTCTTGAGCTTTTGTAATAAAGGGGATGAAGATATCCAGCGCGCGGCGGTTCCCAGCCGCAATGTATGACCGGTACTCATTGAGAGCGGCAAGAATTTCGGCTGGACTAGAGTACATCTATCGTATTGAATGGCAAAAGTCATGAATGTGGTTGTGGGAGACGAATTCTCTGTCCGTTGGGTTTCAGGCATCGAATCTTTGCTCAGGGGTTTTGGTTGGTTTGTTGGTTTGTTTCTGGTTTTGTTTTTGCTCCTTGTTCTTTCTTTGGTGGGAAAAAGAACACCGCAGAAGTACCGTACCCACTTAGGTCGTACGTTATCACGTGAGGCTTAGCACATCATCAAGTTCTACAAGTCCCAAGCTTCTCTTGTTGGTTAGTTGTTGTATTTTCAACAATTTCGAGCCCTACCGCCCTCCGCGAGCTCTTTGGGGGGGGGGGGGGCCACGGGGGAAAGAACCAATTAATTATGGTAAGATGGTAAGATGCGATGCATTGAATCTATGACACTTTGGAACCGCGGAATTTGACATGGTTTGGCAGTAATCTTGCTTTTGCTTATGTGCTACAGTAGTTTGCTTAATAAAATGAAGTAATTTACAATGAAAATGCCTAGACAAACTTTGAGGAGACTTGCGCTCTGGAAGCTCCCAACCTACGGTAGAATGCATTCAGCCACGCTGCAACGTGGCTCCACAGCATTCCTCTCCAGTCCTGAACGAAGAAGAGAAAGACCGAACTCGCTCAAGCTGACTAGGCCGGAGGATATCTTTCGTAGAACACTCCCACCCCAATCACCGTGACGGCTGTTCTGGCAGACTCGGCCAGTCACGAGAGTACAGACGACGAGTCTGCAGGTTATGTTCGACAGAAATCAAGTCACATGCTGAGTCAATCACCGTCGGTACCCATAAAGATGAAGGTGGGAGCAGGCTATCCAACAGGAGCTGACCTTTGGGGAGGAAAGTGCTCAAGAAATTGTGCAGATGGTGGATCTCGGCGTCTTATGTGTAATGTGAAGAGAATACCAGCCCACAAAACGGCGGAAAGGCCAAAGAAACAATATTCCCCATGATGAATGGTAGCCCTGGAGCTGTGCCGGTCTCGAGGAAGCCAGCGGCTCGAACATTTAGTAGATGAGCAAGAGGTTGCTGCAAGATACACAGCTGGCATGCGCTGCTCCCTGGTTGCTTCACAGGCATGAAAACACGTTTGGAGCCTCGGAAGGGAGGGTCTAGTCAGGTAGCATAGCAGTATTTGGAGTGGATACCTTTTTTGTGGCTGGCGCTTATTGGCGGTTGGTCGGTTTCTCAATTTGCCGGCCTGTCATTATGGCCATGGGAGAACTAATACTTCTCCGGAGATGGGGATTGTGGCGGCACAGCAAGTCTAGATTTTTCTAAGTGAAAGAGCTTATACCAACACCATATGCTCACTCGACCTATGGAACCTTGCGTGTCGTTAATCGTCGATTGGAATATGATCCAAGTCTTCATGACTATGACAAGCCTATACTCCCCGAGCGATGGAGCCTATGCGGCACAACAAGTCCGGACTCTGTTAACCGAGACGAGCTTAACAATAGTATACTTTCACTTCGCTCATGAGGCCATTTTAAGCCTGCTCTTTTTCGCCCCAATAAGTCTCGGAACGCGAGCTGAGCGATGAAGGGAGCAGGAGGTCCCATAAACCTCCAGCGATGGCATTGATCCCGGCTTAGCACATGTAGTCTAGCTGCAAAGAACAATCTCCTGATCTGACGGATATTAGGCTTCGCACCGCGAGTTTATTATGGTAAGAGTTGGACAGGTCATGAGAAGACAATGATGGGGAGCATATACGGGAGGGTGCGAGGACTTCGCAACTCACATATGTTATTTTTTTTGTATCACTCGTTGTTCTTGACTCTTCTGCAGTCGACCTGGAACGCTCACTAAAGTCTGCTCACTACGAATCTGGGTCAGGTTATCTTTTATAGTGAATCTCACTATATTGTATGTAAGTTCATGACACGGCTTTGGGGATCTTCATGGCCACATATGCAACCTCCAGTCCTCTAGAGAGACTGACTGCTAAATGTATCCGTAGGGACCTATCCGCGAGTACGCACTAGGATCGATGTCGACTGGCCGGGCCCCACTCCACTACATAGAGGGCATGCCATATGATGGCTGGCGACACACGCTCCCTGTCTCTATCGACATTTTCTTTTATAACACAACTACTAACACGCAGGAGGGGTTTATGTTTTGGAATCGCTATCGGTCAGCAGCAGCATGTAACTGGGGAAACACTACCGGCGACACGGCATTATGATAGCAGTACGAGTTCCTTCCGACCGATGTCGACCAGGATAAGATCTTCGTCACAGCAATCTTGATATCTACAGCTGATATTTCGGTCAGTATCGGGGGAGTGTCCCGGACCGGCACGTGGACAGGTACGCCCTCAGGGTGGAGTCGGCCTATTCTATGTAGCTTATCGTTCGGTGGGAACTTGGTCGTCTCCATCTTACGGTCCGGCAGCGTCATCGCTTCAGGTGAAGGTCTGGCTGGCCATCTCAACAAAGTGTACCAACCGCCTGGAGCACTGGAACGCCTTCCTCGGTGCGGCTAGCAGCAGCACCGCCGTTACTGAAACATCAACCGTGATGGACGATCTGGTTTGTGTCAATGGGACCGGAACCGACAACTTTGCAGGTCTCTGCGCCTTTTTCTGTGAGATTGGCTATTGCCCTGGCAGCGCCTGCACGTGCACGACTATGGGGACACAGCGCGACAAGCCCGACCCGCTGAACGTTGATGGCTACTCAACATGGGGGCTTAAGTGCCGGGTACTCGGGGCTGTGTGCCTCCAACCGCAATTACGAATACTGCCTGGACGGGGTGTGCTCTTACAGTCGGCGGCCCTGGCGACACCGACTGTCTCTCCCTTCACTGCGCCAGCCTGTAATTCTGGCGAGGGATCCGGGAGCTGGGCCGGCCTCTGCAGTTACGCCTAACTATGGCTTTTGTCCTATTCAGGTCTGCTCCTGCACCTCAAAAGAGGCTCTTGTCGGTACGCCTGCTGAAGTCGATGACATGACAGGCAGCGCAATAGGCGGGGTCGATGACTTCGGGTGTGTGCCTATGACTGTCCGCGCGGCTACTGCCCCGAGGGGAGTTGTGTTTCTTCCAACGACACCGCTTCTGGTGGTAGCAGTGGGACGGCCTTATGTATTGACCCGGGCGTCTGGTCTTCGCCTACATCCATTGTATCGTGCATGCCACCCTGTGTCATTGTCCTCCCTCCGTACACCTTCACCACCCTTACTACCATCAGTTTCCGCCGATTACAACCACGATAAGTGAGCGTCGGAAAGAGTCGACTTCTACTATGACTGCTGTCACGGTCACATTTTTCCGCCCGTTACTACGAATGAGGTTTGTTCTATCTCTCCTATCCCTTTCTGTTTTTATGCAGTAAGCCTATAGTTACTAATTGAGCTGCGTATAGGTTAGACCACACACATTGCCTCTATTTCTACCTATCTCGTTCTCCCCCTGCTCTCTCTCGCTCACCCCGGCCGTCTTTTTGTAGAGTCTTAGGTCTCTCGGAAAGTCGTCTACGGTTTACCAGCGGAGTTCCAGTAAGCTTCCGTGCTCAGTCCCACGTAACTCCACGGTCTCTGCGGTTGCTGGGAGTGTTAAGCCTTGCTTGCAATTGCACGCTTGCCTGCAAGCACTTGAGAAGTCACCTCATCTCTAGAGCAGAGCCCGGTTATAACATTTAGCTGCGTTGCTATCCGTCGGTATCACCTCTCCCTTTCCCCTACCCTTGACAGATTTGACCCTATGTTACGTAAAGCTTCCCCTGTTCCCCTGCACTGCACGTCGAGCTGCACCGTCGAAGATGGATGCAGGAGGAAAGTCCTGTTCTACTAGCTTACCCTGAGAGGTTAATTCAGGAAAACTCTTACTACTGCTCGGTACACACCGCTTGTACTGCTAGGCCTAGACCCGGTGCTTGAGGCGGTATCAAGATCAAGATCGAGGCAGGGCATCAGGGTATACTACTCCTCGTTGTTAGGGCGGGGCATACTTTCAGACGGCAGCAGGGGTGCCTGCGAAAATACCTCGGTCCCTATGATTAAGCAAGTCACACAATTGACCCTGGCATGTATTCAATATGGAAATTAGCGTACCCGAGCAAGCGGGGTACGAGACAATACATCAACACATCAATCGAGTACATCTTACGTGACACATACGTATACAGGTCCGTGTTGCACAGCTTTTGCCAGATCCACGGCTTTTGCCAGGGCTTTTGCCAGATCCACGGCTTTTGCCAGATCCACGACTTCCACATCACCACCGCCACTAGAAAACGAAACAACACGAACGAGAGTTGAACAGAATATCTGCACAGTGTCTACTCTTTATATACTCTCCAGACTCTAACTATCCTAATAAATGTCTTCTTGAGTTTGACCGATAAGAACTCAGCCTACACGGAAGCCATTCTTATACGGCCCACACAGTACTAACTGCGTATCGCTGCCAAGGACAAAGCGACACATATGATTAGTACCAAAAGAGACACCTTGTTATTTCGCACCGAAATTTATCATCAGATTTGCAGCAAACGCCATGGTTGGGAAGAAACAATTGTCGATAGATAGTGGTTATACCACAGTGCAATACCGTGTATCACGACTTTTCTTCCCCCTTCAGAGCTTACAGCAGCCGACAGTAACAGCAACATCATCTAGTGGCTTGTAGCAGTGGATCGCCATGCTAATTTTGACCTAAAGAATAGGTCTGAATTATTTTGACTCCCTCTTATATCGTTGTCACAGAAAAGCAGAACCGACTATGGTTGCTCTCTTATGTTCGCACCGCTCTGTCTCCACACTGCTAGTCAAACCGTGTAATGTGATTCGCCGTCAATCCACGCCGGTCTCCCGGCTGCGTCTCGAGATTCCGCCCAGCTAAATGTATGTACCCCGCCATTCCACGGCGCCCACTTACTTCACCCCGCCATTCCACGGCGCCCACTTACTTCACCCCGCCATTCCACCCCGCCGTTTCCACACGTCGCATTAAATGACTTAGCCGACAAGGTACCAAGTGTCTAGGCGGCGGTGGTTATATGAACGGCCGGGATAGATATAACAGCCTGCGATTGTAGTGGAAGAGCTTAGCAACTACCGGAGAAGAGATTTAGGATGCTTGAAGTCCGAGCCGCAGCTTGAGATCATCGAGGGAAACTCGGACTGGTCTGTTATGTGTGAACCCTGACAACTCTAGTATTATCCCGGTATACCTAGCCATACTGATATACTTGTTGCGGAACTACGTGCTAAGAAGTAATACTGATGCGATTATACCTTTGGACTTTAGATCCATCATCGCATCTTTGGACCTGTCCATTTCAGGTGCTTCCAGCATGGTACGGATAGCGACCCCTCTCTCGAGGAGACCAAGGGTAAATGAGACGACGCCCAACCTCATGCTGGCATACCAAAAAAATCTAAAGCATCGGTTTGGCCGGTAAACCAACGAGTAGTGGCACCAGGATTCGACAAGAGCTCCGAGGTAACCTGGCGTCTGCCTATGTTAGAGCCGTCAAAATGCTGACCACGCTGTCCGCAGGCAGGAAATCACCAACCCAATAAATGTCTCTCGAGCCCTGGCGTATTGACAAGGCCTTTGATACGTTGATGTGAAGGAAAAGGAGTATTATGACAAGAGCGAATCCGACGATCGGCACGTTGAGCCACTAATTAGCCACCGGGATCAGTGAAACATCTTTGACATTAACTAGCCTTCGAGCACTATAAGAACCATAAATCCTTCTTCTCATAATGTGAAACCAAGAGGGTGTCGAATTGCGTGAGTGCGGATACACGTACGAAAACCCAAAGCGCCAGTCATGTTCCACTTTTATGCCGTCATCACTAGTCATTATATTTAGGTACTGTGAGAACGTAGGGGACAGGGATGGGGTCTCGAGAATATGGAATAGGAGTTATAACAAGGTCGATTATATCTAGCTAAATCATTAATCAAAAAGGGCAAAATGATCCGGTAGGGACTTTTGTTATCTGCGTCGCAGGTCGGACCTACTATGTATTCTCCATCTTAGGACTGTACGCATGGAATCAATGTTCTGGGAAAGGAAACTTGAGTAGATGGATGGAAGGGGGAGCTAACCAATCTTGGATCATTCAACCCTGCTAATATGATGGAAATAGTAATATTGATTACCTTCCTTTCCAGACAAACACATGGTTATACAGTAGTTAGTGGTTATTTGCAGTTGTAACGAGCTACAAGTCAGGCGATCATAGATACTCCGTATAATATGCTAATAATACATGGACGGATTAGATTCACACACTGATTGGACCGCAGGAAGAGGGAAGAGGATGGAATTTTCTTCTCTCTTGTGTGGGAAATGTGGGATCATAATACAAGTCGACAGGTAACACGCTGTAACTAACGACTGGCAGCTGATATGATGAGATGTGAATGTATAATTAGCAATTCTTTCGTTATCTCTCCACGACTTTTCTTTTCCACGACTTTTTCCACGACTTTTTCCACGACTTTTCTCTATGGTTTTTCTGATATCCACGACTTTGCAACAAACTCTCACAATTCCAACAACATCAACATCAAGTTCACCCGTCCATTCATCCATATATCCAATGTCCCCTCAAGATTCACACCAGGTCCTATAAAGAACCTAACTTGGTCGAATTTTCTGGTCTCCTTTTCCCAATCATCATCTTGCTGATAACAAACAGCACACACAGCCTCCCCCCTCCCGTACTTGCTGCCAGCTACCACCCAGACAGACTCCCGCTGCAGCAATTACTTGATCAGCTGGTTTAAGTTAATATCTTATTCACCAACGCACTCGTAACACGAGGTTACATGCCGGGTTTAGAAATAAGACACGGCAACGTAGAGCATGTCGACTACACTGAGATAACTGACACAGACGTATAGGAGCACTTGAGTAAGGTGACTGCCAACTGAGTGGAAATATATTTTCATCTCTAACCCGTTTCCTTGCGTCTATTTTTACTAGTTCTATGAGAGGATTGATATCTATAGACCTCGACATCGTTGAAGACAGGTATCACCATACATCCCTTCTCTTCTTTGCTTCCGAGGACCTTCTTCCAGGTCCACAACGAACACTATGGTATCCTGCTCCTGCTTCTTCTCAACCTGATGAAATCCGAGTGTCAAACTCAAGGTTAAGCTACTACTGTATTTCAATTCCTCCTAATACCATGCTGCAGTGGTAGTTGCAGACAAGGGAGCATTTGATCAGGGTGGTCGTCAGCTTCGCCCTCAAAATTTCTTAGCTTTGAGGGAAATTCCGAGGAAGATTGGACAGAAAATGGGTGCCGCGCCATGCCAAGTATCCAATTAGAGGACTGGGCAATTAATGAAGTTGCAGTACATAGGAAGGGACGTGTTCCGCTGACAGACAGAGAAGAGACCTATAGCCTCTGCATGTCCAATTTGATTCCAGGGACGCGATCTGGTGATGGTCAATTGCTGCTACTGTCTCCTGGAGGCTTGCAAGCTCTGCCTGAAGGCTGTCGTCAAGTTTTTTAACCTCGTATCGGCCTGCACATGCACTCTGAGGAAGTTTGCTGCGCAAGGAGGCAGACTCTTTCCAAATAGCAGGTTCTGCCATGCGGAAGGGGATCAAGGGGCCGACTAGATCAGTAACATCGGTCAACTTAAACTGCAGGCAGATAAGTCAAACACCCTATAAGTAGGCCACCCCTTTATATAGGCCACCTCCTTTACCGCTACCTCGAATAAAGACCTCTTATATAACTCCCTTATTTCTTAACTAATTCTTATTTAAATTAATTTATTTTTATACTATTTAATCCCCTTAATTATTATATCTTTTTATCTCGAAGTCGACGTTAAAGATACCTTTATAGCTATTAAGAATAGAAAGTCTATTAGATAGGCTTCTTTAAAATAGTTAATACTAAAGAGCACCTTATAAAATAGACTTTAAGGCTATTAACTATCTTAAATCGCTTATATACTTAAGTAAAAGCTTTCGAAGGCTTAAAAAAAAACTATTTAGCTAAATAGGTTATTATTTAAAGCGATTTAAGCTTATTACTAACCTACACTTAGGTAAAGGAATTTACTTAAAGGATTTTAGCTATTTAAAACGACTTAAACCTTATCGGCTACTACTAAATAGAACGATTTTTAAAACGAAATCTTTTAATTCGAACTTAAAAAAGCTAGATAATAAAAGCTATAAGAGTTAATAAGGCTTATACAGCTATAATTAAGCCTTAGTTTTATTATCTAGCCCTTTTTTATATTAAAGCTATTAAAGCCGAAAACTATTATAATATAAACGAGGCTAGAATTATAGAAGGCTAAGGCTTAAATAGCTTTATTTTAAATAGTTTTAAAAGCCGTTCGGTATAAATAAAAGTATTTAGTTCGAAAGCTTAAGTCTTTTTATTAAAACTATCTCTATTATAAGCGTAGCCTTCTTTTTTTTAGTTATTTTAAAGGTAAATCGGTTTTTTAATAATAATTTCTTTTAAATATTCGATTAAAGCTAAAATTCGACTTTTAAAGATTTATAACGATAAGAAAAAAGTAGATAATAAACTTTATAACTATCCTTTAGTTAAAAGAAATCTTTATTTTTTATACTTAACCTTTTTACCGATTAAAAGCTTATTTACTTATTTTCGATAGCTATAAAAGCTATATAATAAACGATTTTATATAGTTTTACTTTTAAAATAATATATACTTTTTTTTCCTTTTAGCTTATATATTTTATATTTTTTAACTTTTTAATTTATTAGTTTTCTTTACTTTTAAATAAACTTACCGGAAGTACTTTTTAAGTTTAAGCTATTATAATAGCTTTTTTATTATAAGAAAAAGAAACTTTCTCTTTTATTTTAATAAAACTCGGAAAAAAGGTTTAACGGCTTTAAATATTAAAAGTAAGTAAAAGGTAGCCGGGTTATAACTAGTTTCGATAATAAAGCCTTTAATAAGCCTCTTTTTTCTTAAGAATTAAAATATAGCTAAAATCTCTCTTTATACGCCTATAAAAGAACTATTTAAACTATTTCCGATTAAATTTAAATAAAATAGTCGTTCGAAAAGTAATAATACTATTTAGTTTACTTTTAAAAAGACTATTAACCTTTAAGCTTAACTAAATAACTTTTCGACTTTAAAGAAAACAGACAATCGTATAAAACGATTATTATTTAAAAAGGTTAGAAACGGTTAAAATTAAAAGGATATCGAATTAATATAAGCTAAAAAAGAGAATAAAAAGTTAAAGGCTTAGTTAAAAACTATCCGGCTTTCGAAACGAAAAAAAGTTAATATAAGCTTAAATACTAAGCTAATTAAAATTAAGGCTATTTATTAAGCTTAATAATAAGCTAATAGCTTCGAAATTAGCTCGGATAAATTAAAAGGGTCTGATTACTCTACAGACGAAGAATCTTATATTAAAGTTAATTAGTTGTTAAGAAATTAAAGAGTAATTTAAGTATGTTAATAGTGTTAATCATTCGGGAAGGGTGGCCTATATTAAAGGGTGGCCCACTTATAGGGTGTTTGACTTAAGGACGCGGCCCAACCTGGAGGCGGCTTTCCTCCGGAATTGGTCCAGCTTCACCGATGACAAGCGACTGGGCGCAAGCAGGTTCTATATATACATACGTACACGGATTCTGTAGCTGGCGAGCGCCTGCGGGCTTCCAATTGGACAGTAATGCGCAACTTGAATAGTAATGTTCTCAGATGAGAGTTGCCATGGATGACGAGATCAACTGGTCTCTGAGCGGTACCCGTGAGGTGCAGCGGGAGGTCATCGTCCTCGGACCACGTGATGGAAGCCCGGGCAGAACAATAAGACGGCACTTGAAGGGCTCCTCCGGGGGCCGGACTCGACGAAGTAATCATGTTATCTACCGTCGATGGGCTGCCTACATGTGTGTTCAAATTAAATAGTCAACTAGTAGCACGTCGGGGAGATATGTCAAGAAAACAAATCCCCCGTACGATACAGTCAAGCCTCTACACAGGCTTCCCGCCCACCCCGGCTTTTTGTTTTATCGTTATAACGGAACAGCCGAGACTCTGTTCAGGGAATAATAAAAGAGGTGGAAGAATAGCCCGTGAAGGCAAGAACGTGACCTCAAGACGAGATTGGCTCATAGCGAATACCATCAACTTGACTGGACGACACGACAAGAACGCGAGTAGTCACAATAGATCGGGTCGGTCTCGAGAACGTCTTCCTACTAACCAGGAGATGACTCAAAATGAGATCGAACGTTCTGACCAACATAGGTGACAAGCGACCGGCAACAGAATGCTGCGAGTACTCGTCATAAAAGAATGCTCTACGAGCACCCGCCCAGCACCCAAGTATCTTTCACTGTGAACGCGGCGATGCGACACGGCACCAGAGCTGTGTGCAAGACGCCGGACGCGGACGTCACGTATCAACAGTGGTCGACCTCCTGTAGCTTGGCAACTGGGTGTGTACTAACTGGCGTCTTGAAGTGCTTTACAGACGATGGTCTCAGTGCAATCGCTTACCATTGCCACGATGCCATCTTCCCCTTTACCACATAGCACAGAATATTGAGCGGCCAGGGAAGTGGCAGCAGCAGAGAACAACTTGGCGGCAAACACGGCGCACGAGGCTGTTGTGAAGGCAACGTGGACCAATCCTTGCACGTTATGATCATGGCTATGCCTATCCTCCTCGGGAGGTAGTTCTGCTATCCTCAGTCCCTTAGTACCGTGCTTGACGAGCAAGCTAATAAATTCAGACTGGGTTGCAGGTGGCTGGTTGGCAAAGAGCTGAATATGTGCGTCGGGCAGCGTGCCAGGGTCGATTCTATGGTTCCCGCCACCTCTAATCCGTGCGTTCTGGAGTTGTAGCCCGACGCCTGGTGCGTGGCTTGCGTGCGTACGTTGCAGGCTGCCACCCTTCATCGTCACTCCCAGGCCCATCTACCTCCTGGTCCCCCTCTGCTTGCGCGGCTTGAACTTTGCTGCTTGCCTTTTTCTTTCCCCCTGGCTGTGGCATTGCGGGTGCTTGTATATTTGCGTTCGTCAGTGGTTCTGGCTCGGTGGTGCTGGTCCTGTTTCTCCTTCTTTCTATGTGCTCCATCTGCTACTTCTCCTGCTTCTTCTTTCCCTGCTCTCCACCTCTACTCCACGACCAGTAGTTGGGCTCCGACTTGAAATTCGCAGGGACGAACGCTTGATAGCCGGTGCTGTGGACCATATCTGCGAGGACTGGTCTAGCAATAGCGTCCTGTCTCTCTTGTATTTACTTGCCCGCTGTTCCGCCTGCCGATTACGTCCATCTTGTCGATTTATTGCCGCAGCCGCTCGGAGCGCCTGTGTAGGACTGCTTCGTATAAACTGGAGAGGAGCAGGCGGCGAGATATTTTCAGGTCGCTATTGTCGGCGGGGTCTCAGCCGTCGGCAGCAGCTGGGGAGGAGGAGGGGGCGATGGTAGTATTGCTGTTGTTGTGCTTTAGGGGGTTTGCCCTGTTTTGGCGGAAACTAGGAGGTCTAGGGCTACTCGCGAGGTGAGGATGACGGCGCCGAAGAAGAGTGGGAGGAGACGGAAGTCGCGCAGGCTAAGTTCCTTGCCCAGTTTCGCCAGCCTGGACTGGGGAATGGTGAGGGTTCCAAGATATGAGGCAAACTCGGCCTCGAGAGCGGCCTTAAAGACATTAGAACCGATGAAGTACCCGCTGTGCTGCTCGTTGTGTTCGATGCGCTCGGTGTTGGACTTGTCGTAGGGGTTCTTTAGTCGGGTAACCACGGTGGTATATGTGAAGAGGAAGGCAAAGGACTCGGCAGAGGTGGCCGGCGCCTCTCGTGGCAGCCCAACTCATCCCTCAGCGTAGCCCCTGACCAGTTTCTGCTAGCACCTGCTCAGTATGGCGTGCTGTGGCTCGGATGCTTTGTAGGAGGCCTCGAGATTGCGGATGGCGGTTGTGAGTGAGAGGAGGGGCAACGGCGGCGGGTGTTGCTGTTGTTGCCGCGCTTGTGCATCTTCTTCTCCTCCTTGGTTATTGTGATGATACTGATAATCTAGCTGCTCTGCAATATCTCCAACTCCATCACTATTACTATCACCATCACCATCGGCGGCTGAAGGGGAGAAGGACATCGGGCTGCCGTCCATCAGAAGACCCTGTCGGCGGCTGGGCCTGAGCATGCTGGAGGTTTGTCTGCTACTTATGAGAGAGAATCTTTGTTTGTATTCGAAGGACAAGAGGAAGAAGAAGAAGAAGAAGAAGATGATGATGATGATGATAACTTGACTGAGGAATTGAGATAGGGTTAGGGCTATAAGCACACGATGACATTGACCGGATACCCTAACCCTGACACTGACTCGATAGAAACGGAACGGGAACGGAACGGAACGGAACGGAAGAAACATCAACGATGGTGGTTTCGGTCCTTTTGTAGATCGAGGTACCGGCTCAGAAGACCGGCCGCTCTCTTGCGCCACCCACGACACTCAAATCTTCCATCCGTAGTCAGGATCATGCATTCCCAGGCTGCCAGACTCGATTGAATATACTCCCGGTACCTCTATCCTCGTCGAGTAAGGTGGTAGCCCGGGGTCGATGGAAGGATTACTATTCTGGCAGTGTGCCCTCCTAGCAGTCCTTTTCTGTCATGTCTGCCACCCACCAACACGGTCGACCGAGATGCTCGTCCTCTGGATCCTGGGATATCATATGCAAACTAAATCTTAGGGGGTCTGAACATAGAATATGGGTTTTCTCGTGGTTCCGGGGCCATGTATCTTTCCAGACTTGACTGGTCTATCTGAACCCGACGTTTTACAACATACAGCCGGCTGTCAGCCGCCAGGTGTTAGCAGCCAGATAGCGGATGTTGGCTGACAGGTGTCAATTGTCAGGCGCCAGTTGGCAAAAGTACTTAGGTAATTACGGTATGAAAGCGCGAGGTCACGTGATGGGATCCTTCACATCTGCGCATGCTATCAACCACCAACACCAAGAATGCATCAGGGTATCATGACATCCCAGCTTACTTACTCCCTTCCACTGATCAAGTTTGTGAGGTCCACTTCACACTGCCGACGTGGTTCATTTCATTCAACGTTCATGGCTTGGCTAAGGCGTGATCTTCGACGTCCCAGACTCGTGTGGCCGGGAGCAAATCTGTCTAGCGACATTTTATCTGAATTACCTGAACTCGTGCCTCTTACCGTTGTTGGCTTCTTCCCAGCATGCATATAGATTTGTAATTGGTAGAGCTGTCGATGTCGCTGTCTCTGCCTTTGTGGACACAACGAACGGCAGGTTGGTTCTCGGAGGACGACCGATTTGGAGTCACGCTTGACAGCTCCTTACGCCATGCGTCTTACGCCATACGCCATTCCGTTCCATTCTATTCCATTTCATAACAAGCCACGTAGGGTTATAGTACCGCCTGGGGTTAGCTGTCTTCTAGCATTTGCCGGACCAGCTTGCAAATGCGTTCGGAGGAGAGGGTGTCGGGAGGGCCGATATCAACGTCATCATCACCGTCACCGTAATTACATATGTATTCTGAGACATCTGGAAGAATCAGGAGGCACTGGGGCAACGACTATTGTAGGCGCGTGCGAGTACGTCTGCTTGTTTTATGTACCTGTGTTAGGACGGAATAGGATGGCATGTAGTATTTATTGGTAATATATAGTAGGGAAGATGATATAGTGATAGCGATGACAGTGTTACTGCTGCTGCTACTGCTGTCTGCCCGTCAGCATCACACGAATCTCAGTGCAGACCTGCGTCGGCTTTTCCTCCACGGCTTTTCCTCCACGGCTTTTCTTCCACGGCTTTTCTTCCACGGCTTTGTCTCTCCTCGGCATTTCCACTCCCCTAACCGGACCACCCATCAGTCCATCCGCCAGCCTCTGAGTTTCGGGTAGGATACTTAGGTAGCTATCAAGAATAGCTAATATTTATAGCACATTCTCTGCGAACTGCCCTCCTCATCAGAAGTCAAGTACTTGGTAGTGATGTATGCAACGCACTCTTGGCTCGTGCGTCGTATATAGCCAGCCTACCCTTCTGCCCTTCCAAGTTCATTCCTCTTCACTGCCCACCACGGCCAATCTCGCGAACATCAACAACACCACCACCATCAGCCGCAGTAGCAGCATCCACAGTGCACAGGCCAATGGAGCCGACCAGGTCGACTCCCAAAACTCCTACTCCCTGTTTTGTTACTATGAGAAGCTAAAGCCTGGACTACCACCTGGATCACCATCCTAGACCTAGGACATTGCCCAAATGGAGCGAGGTATATTTGCAACACACTTACTGACACTTTCACATTCTCTCTGTCTCTCTCTATTCCTCTCTCACTTACTTTCTTCCTCGAGTCCGTTTGGCTAACACCTCCGTTTCTGCGCCTTTGTCTAGAGACAGAAAGCACCTGCGCTAACCCCGACTCCGAGGAACTTCACGTCGAGTGTAATAGTGGCCCTTACAATGTCGGTTTCCGTAGCATCGACTAGCAGGCTCTGTACTTAGGTGCCTTCGCCTTCGCTGTCAACCGCATCTTTCATTTCCCACATGACCACTGGGCCCGCCACCCCATTTGCGCTACCTCCATTGCCAATGTAGTTATTCTAGCCCCGCTACTATACGGTGCCTTTTTCTCTAGCCGCTCTGTCAAGAACAAAGACCGCACTCGTAGCGGTAGCAGCGCCAGCGCCAACAGCGCTATCGAGGATGGCTTCGAGACGTCTCACGACGACGACAACAACAACGAACAGGCGTAAAAGACGAGGTTGAGAGCTTGGCTAGTGGATTACAGGATGCGTTCCTTTTAATTGTTGTGGATAAGTTCCATACTCCCACTTTTGTTACCACATTTAACTCCCATCCCCTGACTTCCCTTCCTCTTTCTCTCCAACAGTACAGATTACTCACGCCTGACGTCTCTTTGTCTAGCTGCGTCTTTTCGCCCGTCATCCTACCCCAACCAGAGCTGTCTCTCGCGAAGACCAATTTGACCGAAGACACAGCACCACCGCTACATAGACAAGATGCGATGCGTGCTGTATCGGCGGCTCCATCTCGGCTCAGATGAATTCCTCGTTTGCGACGGCGTCGGCGTTTCAGGCAGGATGGGACTCGGAATTCTAACTAGATAGTTACTCGGGCTTGGTTTAGTACTCACAAGACCATCACTCAGTCAATCGATTAGCCAATGAATTACTCCATTACACCAAACCAAACCAAACCAATACAATACAATACAACGAATAAGTATGTCGCATAGGTCGCGGCATGGAATGAGTAGCGTACCATAGTATCGGTATCGGTACCGGTACACGCTGGAAGATGCTGAGGTGTTCCGTAGCAAGCTACTCTTGTATGTATCTCAAGCCACCCTCATCTGCGCGGAGGTCAGATCAATATAAGTCAAACACCCTATAAGTAGGCCACCCTTTAATATAGGCTACCCTTCCCGAATAATCAACACTATTAACATACTTAAATTGGTCTTTAATTTCTTAACAACTAATTAACTGTGACGGTGATCAAAATGATTACGGCACAAAGGCTCGATTTCGATTGTGTGATATCGTTAATTATCGAATAGGTTCTGCCTATCGAGAAAAGAGAGAAGAAACAGAACCTAAGACCTAAAGCCTAGCTATTTAAACTAACATGCAGGCGATTCGGAAAGCTTATCGATAAGGCTAGTAGCAGGGTCAGTGTGTAACCCTAACCCTGTTACTAGCCCCGCTTCCGTTCGCCCTGCAACCATGACATTAACCTTAATATAAGATTCTTTATTTATAAACTAATTAAACCTTTTTAATTTATTAAAGCTAATTTTAAAGCTATTAGGTTATTATTAAGCCCGATAAATAGCTTTAACTTTAATTAGCTTAGTATTTAAGCTTATATTAACCTTTTTTTATTTTAAAAGCCGGATAGCTTTTAATTACTATAGCGGGAATTCGTAGGATTTAGTAATAGTTATTCTTTAAATATACGATTACAGTATACCTAATCGTTAGCCTACAATAACCGTTATTTAAAGAAAACCCGTTATTATTTTCTTACCTTAATAAATCGCTTCGGGATTAAAACTAACTAACTTAGAACTTACCTACCGTCTTCCTTTACGTAAAGGACTTATTTAGAAATAGTGTTACTTTAAGATGTAAAGTAGATTTTAGATTAGAATAACTAATTAATGTCTTCTCTTTAAAGGAGAATAATTTATACTTCCTGCCCCTAGCTCCTTTACTACCGTGCCTTCCCTTTAACCTTTATCTTACAGTAAAGATATCTAGAAAAAGGAAAGGTATAAGGACCTTAAGGTAATCTAAGCTAATTAAACTATACTATCTTAAGCTTTATTAGAAAAAGAACCGTTATCTATACTATAACCGTATATTAATTAAGAATAGTTATACCTTTTATAAATTATTATTATTCCTTAGGTTAAGCCGTAGCAGTAAGCTTTTAACTTTTTGTTTTTTCTTTTAGCTTATACTAATTCGATATTCTTTTAATCTTAGCTATTTCTAACTTTTTAAAATAGTAATCGTCTTATACAGTCGTCCTTTTTCTTTAAAGTCGAAAAGTTATTTAATTAAGCTTAAAGATTAATAGTTTTTTTAAAGGTAAACTAAATAGTATTATTACTATTTAAACGACTATTCTATTTAAATTTAATCGGAAATAGCCCGGATAATTCTTCTATAAACGTATAAAAAGAAGTTTTAACTACATTTTAATTTTTTAAACGAAAAATGCTTATTAAAAGCTTTATTATCGAAACTAACTATAACTAAACTACCTTATACTTACTTTTAATATTTAAAGCTGTTAAATTGTCTTTTTAAGCTGTATTAAAATAAAGGAAAAGGTTTGGTTTTCTTATAATAAAAGAGTTATTATAATAACTTAAAATTAAATAATACATTTAATAAATCTGTTTAAATATAAAGAAGATTAAAACATTAAAAGATTAAAAGACGTAAAACGTATAAGCTAAAACAAAAAAAGGAAAAATGTATATTATTTTAGACAGAGTTTTAAAATATATATAAATATAAAAATATAAATCTAAAATACAAAAATACAAATATAAAAGGTTAGAAATAAATATAAATACAAATACAGAAGGTTAAAAATAAATATAAATACAAATAGAAAAGTTTATAAATATAAATATAAAATATAAAAATATAGTTATAACTTTAATTTCAGAAATAAGGCTATATAAAGTCGTTTATTATATATTCTTTATAGTTATCGAAAATAAGTAAACAGGCTTTTAATTAAAAACAAAAGTTAAATATAAAAGATAAAGATTTCTTTTAGTTAAAAGATAGCTATAAAGTTTATTATTTACTTCTTTTTTATTATTATAAATCTTTAAAACTTAAATTCTAATTCTAATTAAGTTTTTAAAAGAAAGTATTATTACTAAACCGATTTACTTTTAAAAATAACTATTAAAGAAAGGCTACACTTATAGTAAAGATAGTTTTAATAAAAAAGACTTTACTTTTTTTTATATTAAACAGCTTTTAAAATTACTTAAAATAAGGCTATTTAAACTTTAGCTTTAAATAATTTTAGCTTTATTTATATTATATCGGTTTTTAGCTTTAATAGCTTTAATATAAAAGAAAGCTAAATAATAAAACTAAAGCTTAATTATAATTGTATAAGCTTTATTAACTTTTATAGCTTTTATTATCTAGCTTTTTAAGTTAAAATTAAATAATATTTCTTTAAAAATTATTTTATTTAATAATAGCCGATAAAGTTTAAGTTACTTTAAATAATTAAAATCTTTTTAGTAAGTTCTTATATTTAAACGTAAGTTAATAGTAAGCTTAAATCGCTTTAAATAATAATCTATTTAGTTAAATAGTCTTTTTTAAGCTTTCGAAAGCTTTTATTTAAGTATATAAGCGATTTAAGATAGTTAATAGCTTTAAAGTCTGTTTTATATAGTACTCTTTAATATTAACTATTTTAAGAAAGCTTATACCTTTTATTAAGAAGGTTAATGTTTGTTTTATAAGGCGGGCAAGCATATAGAAAACTTATTACCTTTAAGATTTATACTACCTGTTTTTAATTCTAATTAGCTTTAAGTTATAATTATGCTGATTCGCTACAGCACCCGTTTCTCGGATTTAATTAGATGCTAAAAGCAGTGTTTTTAGCCGTCGAACGGCTAAAAGAACTAGAAATTATAAGGCCTTTAATACCTGCCGGAAGACTTACAGTTATTTTAAGACTTACGATAAGGCCTACGATAAGGCCTTTTACCGTAAACCTTAGGTTTAAACTAAGATATACGCTTAAGTTTTAATGCGATTAAGACGTACTTACTTAAATATATATCCGTAGAAAAAGGGCTATTAGACGGTATATTTAATTAAATCGAAGCCTTTAAGGTAGGCTTACTATTAAAGCTAATAGTTTTAATTCTGTAAGTTCTTAAGGTTCTTAACTTAAACCTTAGCCCTTCCTTCCCTTCCTTTTTACCGAAGGCTTATATAATCCTTTAAATTCGAATTAAGTTAATAAGTAAGTAAGTAAGTAAGTAAGTAAGTAAGTAAGTAAGTAAGTAAGTAAGTAAGTAAGTAAGTAAGTAAGTAAGTAAGTAAGTAAGTAAGTAAGTAAGTAAGTAGGTTAGTTAGTAAGTTAGTTAGTAAATTAGTTAGTAAATTAGCTATTAAATTAGCTAGTAAGTAAGTAAATAAATAGGTAAGTAAGTAATTAAGTAAGTTAGTAAGTAAATAAGTAAGTAAGTAAGTAGGTAAGTAAGTAACTAAGTAAGTAGGTAAGTAGGTAAGTAAGTAAGTAAATTAGCTAGTAAGTTAGCTAGTAACTTAGTAAGTAAATTAGCTAGTAAAGTAGTTAGTAAAGTAGCTAGTAATTTAGTTATTTAATTATTAAGTAAGTAAGTTAGTAATTAAGTAAGTAAAAAAGTAAGTAAGTAAGTAAGTAAGTAAGTAAGTAAGTAAATAAGTAAATAAGTAAATAAGTAAATAAGTAAATAAGTAAATAAGTAAATAAGTAAATAAGTAAATAAGTAAATAAGTAAATAAGTAAATAAGTAAATAAGTAAAT